>JAXDDX010000170.1:177500-355000 GCA_034670405.1 Hoplostethus atlanticus
AGCTGAAGGTTGGTTTGTTAGCTAGTTGCTTCGTTAGTACTAGCCTGTATATTCTTTATATTTTGTAGGTTGTATATTGTATATTGCTGTGTGCTTTCTAATCAAATCTAAAGATGTGGGTAGAGAAAAGGAATGAGTGATTTACTTCTCTTCACCTCCCTCTCCTCCAGGCGGTGAAGTCCCGGACGGGGCCGGGGGAGTTTCTGAGGAACGCCCTGTGGCACACCGGCGACACCCCCGGGGAGGTGAAGCTCCTCTGGCAGGACCCTCGCAATGTGGGCTGGAGGGACAAGACCTCCTACCGCTGGCACCTCAGCCACCGGCCACAGGTGGGCTACATCAGGTAAGACCTCCCAAATCCAGACCCCAGGTGGGCTACACCAGGTAGGACCACCCAAACTAATGGCGATGATAATGCTAACATTAATGATATTACAAAACTTTATTTGTACATAACCGTTTAATACCAGTGTTAGAGTACATTGCAAGTACTTCAGAATCAGTAATGTAAAAGTTAATCTATTTACCTTGTGGGTACTAGAACAAATATATATGTATACAAGTAACTATAAATCATCTATATAGTCAGTAACTATACATGTCATCTATATAGTCAGTAACTATACATCATCTATATAGTCAGTAACTATACATGTCATCTATATAGTCAGTAACTATACATCATCTATATAGACAGTAACTATACATCATCTATATAGTCAGTAACTATACATCATCTATATAGACAGTAACTATACATGTCATCTATATAGTCAGTAACTATACATCATCTATATAGACAGTAACTATACATCATCTATATAGTCAGTAACTATACATCATCTATATAGACAGTAACTATACATGTCATCTATATAGTCAGTAACTATACATGTCATCTATATAGTCAGTAACTATACATGTCATCTATATAGTCAGTAACTATACATGTCATCTATATAGTCAGTAACTATACATCATCTATAGACAGTAACTATACATGTCATCTATATAGTCAGTAACTATACATGTCATCTATATAGTCAGTAACTATACATGTCATCTATATAGTCAGTAACTATACATGTCATCTATATAGTCAGTAACTATACATCATCTATATAGTCAGTAACTATACATCATCTATATAGTCAGTAACTATACATCATCTATATAGACAGTAACTATACATCATCTATATAGACAGTAACTATACATGTCATCTATATAGTCAGTAACTATACATGTCATCTATATAGTCAGTAACTATACATGTCATCTATATAGTCAGTAACTATACATGTCATCTATATAGTCAGTAACTATACATCATCTATATAGTCAGTAACTATACATGTCATCTATATAGACAGTAACTATACATGTCATCTATATAGTCAGTAACTATACATGTCATCTATATAGTCAGTAACTATACATGTCATCTATATAGTCAGTAACTATACATGTCATCTATATAGTCAGTAACTATACATGTCATCTATATAGTCAGTAACTATACATCATCTATATAGACAGTAACTATACATGTGATCTATATAGTCAGTAACTATACAAGTCATCTATATAGTCAGTAACTATACATCATCTATATAGTCAGTAACTATACATCATCTATATAGACAGTAACTATACATCATCTATATAGTCAGTAACTATACATCATCTATATAGTCAGTAACTATACATCATCTATATAGACAGTAACTATACATCATCTATATAGTCAGTAACTATACATCATCTATATAGTCAGTAACTATACATGTCATCTATATAGACAGTAACTATACATGTGATCTATATAGTCAGTAACTATACATGTCATCTATATAGTCAGTAACTATACATCATCTATATAGACAGTAACTATACATCATCTATATAGTCAGTAACTATACATCATCTATATAGTCAGTAACTATACATGTCATCTATATAGACAGTAACTATACATCATCTATATAGACAGTAACTATACATGTCATCTATATAGTCAGTAACTATACATGTCATCTATATAGACAGTAACTATACATGTCATTTATATAGTCAGTAACTATACATGTCATCTATATAGTCAGTAACTATACATGTCATCTATATAGTCAGTAACTATACATCATCTATATAGACAGTAACTATACATGTCATCTATATAGTCAGTAACTATACATGTCATCTATATAGACAGTAACTATACATGTCATTTATATAGTCAGTAACTATACATGTCATCTATATAGTCAGTAACTATACATGTCATCTATATAGTCAGTAACTATACATCATCTATATAGTCAGTAAATATACATGTCATTTATATAGTCAGTAACTATACATGTCATCTATATAGTCAGTAACTATACATCATCTATATAGTCAGTAACTATACATGTCATCTATATAGACAGTAACTATACATGTCATCTATATAGACAGTAACTATACATGTCATTTATATAGTCAGTAACTATACATGTCATCTATATAGTCAGTAACTATACATGTCATCTATATAGACAGTAACTATACATGTCATTTATATAGTCAGTAACTATACATGTCATCTATATAGTCAGTAACTATACATGTCATCTATATAGTCAGTAACTATACATCATCTATATAGTCAGTAACTATACATGTCATTAGTCAGTAACTATACATGTCATCTATATAGTCAGTAACTATACATGTCATCTATATAGTCAGTAACTATACATGTCATCTATATAGTCAGTAACTATACATGTCATCTATATAGACAGTAACTATACATGTCATCTATATAGTCAGTAACTATACATCATCTATATAGACAGTAACTATACATGTGATCTATATAGTCAGTAACTATACATGTCATTTATATAGTCAGTAACTATACATGTCATCTATATAGTCAGTAACTATACATCATCTATATAGTCAGTAACTATACATCATCTATATAGACAGTAACTATACATCATCTATATAGTCAGTAACTATACATCATCTATATAGTCAGTAACTATACATGTCATCTATATAGACAGTAACTATACATGTCATCTATATAGTCAGTAACTATACATGTCATTTATATAGTCAGTAACTATACATGTCATCTATATAGTCAGTAACTATACATCATCTATATAGACAGTAACTATACATCATCTATATAGTCAGTAACTATACATCATCTATATAGTCAGTAACTATACATGTCATCTATATAGACAGTAACTATACATGTCATCTATATAGTCAGTAACTATACATCATCTATATAGTCAGTAACTATACATGTCATCTATATAGTCAGTAACTATACATGTCATCTATATAGTCAGTAACTATACATGTCATCTATATAGTCAGTAACTATACATGTCATCTATATAGTCAGTAACTATACATCATCTATATAGACAGTAACTATACATCATCTATATAGACAGTAACTATACATGTGATCTATATAGTCAGTAACTATACATGTCATCTATATAGTCAGTAACTATACATGTCATCTATATAGTCAGTAACTATACATTCATCTATATAGTCAGTAACTATACATCATCTATATAGTCAGTAACTATACATGTCATCTATATAGACAGTAACTATACATTCATCTATATAGTCAGTAACTATACATGTCATCTATATAGTCAGTAACTATACATCATCTATATAGTCAGTAACTATACATCATCTATATAGACAGTAACTATACATTCATCTATATAGTCAGTAACTATACATGTCATCTATATAGTCAGTAACTATACATGTCATCTATATAGACAGTAACTATACATCATCTATATAGTCAGTAACTATACATCATCTATATAGTCAGTAACTATACATGTCATCTATATAGTCAGTAACTATACATCATCTATATAGTCAGTAACTATACATGTCATCTATATAGTCAGTAACTATACATGTCATCTATATAGTCAGTAACTATACATCATCTATATAGTCAGTAACTATACATGTCATCTATATAGTCAGTAACTATACATGTCATCTATATAGTCAGTAACTATACATCATCTATATAGTCAGTAACTATACATGTCATCTATATAGTCAGTAACTATACATCATCTATATAGTCAGTAACTATACATCATCTATATAGTCAGTAACTATACATCATCTATATAGTCAGTAACTATACATCATCTATATAGTCAGTAACTATACATCATCTATATAGTCAGTAACTATACATTCATCTATATAGACAGTAACTATACATGTCATCTATATAGTCAGTAACTATACATGTCATCTATATAGTCAGTAACTATACATCATCTATATAGTCAGTAACTATACATCATCTATATAGTCAGTAACTATACATCATCTATATAGTCAGTAACTATACATGTCATCTATATAGACAGTAACTATACATGTGATCTATATAGTCAGTAACTATACATGTCATCTATATAGTCAGTAACTATACATCATCTATATAGTCAGTAACTATACATCATCTATATAGTCAGTAACTATACATGTCATCTATATAGTCAGTAACTATACATCATCTATATAGTCAGTAACTATACATCATCTATATAGTCAGTAACTATACATGTCATCTATATAGACAGTAACTATACATCATCTATATAGTCAGTAACTATACATCATCTATATAGTCAGTAACTATACATGTCATCTATATAGTCAGTAACTATACATCATCTATATAGTCAGTAACTATACATGTCATCTATATAGACAGTAACTATACATCATCTATATAGTCAGTAACTATACATCATCTATATAGTCAGTAACTATACATCATCTATATAGTCAGTAACTATACATCATCTATATAGTCAGTAACTATACATGTCATCTATATAGTCAGTAACTATACATCATCTATATAGTCAGTAACTATACATCATCTATATAGTCAGTAACTATACATGTCATCTATATAGTCAGTAACTATACATCATCTATATAGTCAGTAACTATACATCATCTATATAGACAGTAACTATACATCATCTATATAGTCAGTAACTATACATGTCATCTATATAGTCAGTAACTATACAGTCATCTATATAGTCAGTAACTATACATGTCATCTATATAGACAGTAACTATACATCATCTATATAGTCAGTAACTATACATGTCATCTATATAGTCAGTAACTATACATCATCTATATAGTCAGTAACTATACATGTCATCTATATAGACAGTAACTATACATCATCTATATAGTCAGTAACTATACATGTCATCTATATAGACAGTAACTATACATCATCTATATAGTCAGTAACTATACATCATCTATATAGTCAGTAACTATACAGTCATCTATATAGACAGTAACTATACATGTCATCTATATAGTCAGTAACTATACATCATCTATATAGTCAGTAACTATACATGTCATCTATATAGACAGTAACTATACATCATCTATATAGTCAGTAACTATACATCATCTATATAGTCAGTAACTATACATCATCTATATAGTCAGTAACTATACATTCATCTATATAGTCAGTAACTATACATGTCATCTATATAGACAGTAACTATACATCATCTATATAGTCAGTAACTATACATGTCATCTATATAGACAGTAACTATACATCATCTATATAGTCAGTAACTATACATCATCTATATAGACAGTAACTATACATCATCTATATAGTCAGTAACTATACATCATCTATATAGTCAGTAACTATACATCATCTATATAGACAGTAACTATACATCATCTATATAGTCAGTAACTATACATCATCTATATAGTCAGTAACTATACATCATCTATATAGTCAGTAACTATACATCATCTATATAGACAGTAACTATACATCATCTATATAGTCAGTAACTATACATCATCTATATAGTCAGTAACTATACATCATCTATATAGACAGTAACTATACATCATCTATATAGTCAGTAACTATACATCATCTATATAGACAGTAACTATACATCATCTATATAGTCAGTAACTATACATCATCTATATAGTCAGTAACTATACATCATCTATATAGACAGTAACTATACATCATCTATATAGTCAGTAACTATACATGTCATCTATATAGACAGTAACTATACATGTGATCTATATAGTCAGTAACTATACATGTCATCTATATAGTCAGTAACTATACATCATCTATATAGTCAGTAACTATACATCATCTATATAGTCAGTAACTATACATGTCATCTATATAGTCAGTAACTATACATCATCTATATAGTCAGTAACTATACATCATCTATATAGTCAGTAACTATACATGTCCTCTATATAGACAGTAACTATACATCATCTATATAGTCAGTAACTATACATCATCTATATAGTCAGTAACTATACATGTCCTCTATATAGACAGTAACTATACATCATCTATATAGTCAGTAACTATACATGTCATCTATATAGACAGTAACTATACATCATCTATATAGTCAGTAACTATACATCATATATATAGTCAGTAACTATACATCATCTATATAGTCAGTAACTATACATCATCTATATAGTCAGTAACTATACATCATCTATATAGTCAGTAACTATACATATCATCTATATAGACAGTAACTATACATGTCATCTATATAGTCAGTAACTATACATGTCATCTATATAGTCAGTAACTATACATCATCTATATAGTCAGTAACTATACATCATCTATATAGACAGTAACTATACATCATCTATATAGTCAGTAACTATACATGTCATCTATATAGACAGTAACTATACATGTCATCTATATAGTCAGTAACTATACATGTCATCTATATAGTCAGTAACTATACATCATCTATATAGTCAGTAACTATACATCATCTATATAGTCAGTAACTATACATGTCATCTATATAGTCAGTAACTATACATCATCTATATAGTCAGTAACTATACATCATCTATATAATCAGTAACTATACATGTCCTCTATATAGACAGTAACTATACATCATCTATATAGTCAGTAACTATACATCATCTATATAATCAGTAACTATACATGTCCTCTATATAGACAGTAACTATACATCATCTATATAGTCAGTAACTATACATGTCATCTATATAGACAGTAACTATACATCATCTATATAGTCAGTAACTATACATCATATATATAGTCAGTAACTATACATCATCTATATAGTCAGTAACTATACATCATCTATATAGTCAGTAACTATACATTCATCTATATAGTCAGTAACTATACATCATCTATATAGTCAGTAACTATACATCATCTATATAGTCAGTAACTATACATGTCCTCTATATAGACAGTAACTATACATCATCTATATAGTCAGTAACTATACATCATCTATATAGACAGTAACTATACATCATCTATATAATCAGTAACTATACATGTCATCTATATAGACAGTAACTATACATCATCTATATAGTCAGTAACTATACATCATCTATATAGACAGTAACTATACATCATCTATATAATCAGTAACTATACATGTCATCTATATAGACAGTAACTATACATCATCTATATAGACAGTAACTATACATGTCATCTATATAGACAGTAACTATACATCATCTATATAGTCAGTAACTATACATTCATCTATATAGACAGTAACTATACATCATCTATATAGTCAGTAACTATACATCATCTATATAGTCAGTAACTATACATGTCATCTATATAGACAGTAACTATACATGTCATCTATATAGACAGTAACTATACATCATCTATATAGTCAGTAACTATACATGTCATCTATATAGACAGTAACTATACATCATCTATATAGTCAGTAACTATACATCATCTATATAGACAGTAACTATACATCATCTATATAGTCAGTAACTATACATCATCTATATAGTCAGTAACTATACATGTCATCTATATAGTCAGTAACTATACATGTCATCTATATAGACAGTAACTATACATCATCTATATAGTCAGTAACTATACATGTCATCTATATAGACAGTAACTATACATCATCTATATAGTCAGTAACTATACATCATCTATATAGACAGTAACTATACATCATCTATATAGTCAGTAACTATACATCATCTATATAGTCAGTAACTATACATCATCTATATAGACAGTAACTATACATCATCTATATAGTCAGTAACTATACATCATCTATATAGTCAGTAACTATACATCATCTATATAGTCAGTAACTATACATCATCTATATAGACAGTAACTATACATCATCTATATAGTCAGTAACTATACATCATCTATATAGTCAGTAACTATACATCATCTATATAGACAGTAACTATACATCATCTATATAGTCAGTAACTATACATGCCATCTATATAGTCAGTAACTATACATCATCTATATAGTCAGTAACTATACATGTCATCTATATAGTCAGTAACTATACATGTCATCTATATAGTCAGTAACTATACATGTCCAGGACCAGTATGTTACTGTAGTATTGTACCAGTAGGACCAGTATGATACTGTAGTACTGGACCAGTATGATACTGTAGTATTGTACCAATAGGACCAGTACGATCCCAGTAGAAACAGGGCCTATGAGGGTTTAGGGGGCGGAGCTTCCTTCTGTTTTCCTGCATACTTTCCCTCCTAAACTTCAGGCCCCTGGGACGCTATTGTACCCGTCACCACGGCAACCAAATCCTTGGCAGGAATCTGCCTCAGCAACCGTTGATATGCAGATCAGAGAGACAGACAGACAGAGAGACAGACAGAGAGACAGACACAGAGACAGACAGAGAGACAGACAGAGAGACAGACAGACAGACAGACAGAGAGAGAGACAGAGAGAGAGACAGGCAGGCAGGCAGACAGACAGACAGACAGACAGACAGACAGAGAGAGAGAGACAGGCAGACAGACAGACAGACAGGCAGGCAGGCAGACAGAGAGACAGACAGACAGACAGAGAGAGACAGGCAGACAGGCAGAGAGAGACAGGCAGACAGGCAGAGAGAGAGGCAGACAGGCAGAGAGAGAGACAGGCAGACAGACAGACAGACAGACAGAGAGAGAGACAGGCAGACAGACAGGCAGAGAGAGAGAAAGGCAGACAGACAGACAGGCAGGCAGGCAGGCAGACAGACAGACAGACAGACAGACAGACAGGCAGGCAGACAGGCAGACAGGCAGGCAGACAGGCAGACAGATAATCGTTGCTTTTCTCTTTGCAGATACGATACCAGACGACTTCCAGACAGACAATTAGAGCAGCACTAATACACTATCATGTAGTATTGTTAAGAAGATGTACTAATAAATTAATATCAGATGTAAAACATGAATGTAAATATTTGTATATATTATGAATGAGTATAATATTTATATATATTTTGAATCAGTATAATATTTGTATATATTATGAATCAGTATAATATTTGTATATATTTTGAATGAGTATAATATTTGTATATATTATGAATGAGTATAATATTTGTATATTTTATATTTCTGTCATTCCTGCTGCTTTCAGAAATCAATCTTAGTGATTTAACACTTGATGGCAGAAACAGAAGCAAAAGTTTCCCTTCGTCTCCAGACGCCACATTTTCAGGCCATTAGGAGGAGAAAGGGTTAGAGGAGGAGGGGGAGGAGGTGAAGGAGGAGGACAAAGGGGAGGGAAGTCTTTGTTGAAGCTCTATTCAAAGAGCTGTAGAGAGACAGCTGCTTTGTATTCAGAGAGAGAGAGAGAGGATGAGGAGTGAGGGGGAGCAGATCTCCTCCTCCTCTTCCTCCTCCTGCTCCTCTCTCTCCTTTCTCCACTCGCCCAGTGCCTCCATTTTAAAGCTGCTGTAGAAATGACAGACTGACCGTTACTACAAAATGGTTGCTGTCATGAAAATACTACTTCAGTTACTTCAAGACTTCATGCAGTAGTAATAGTACTAGTATTACTAGTAGTATCAGTAGTAGTAGTAGTAGTAGTAGAAGTATCAGTAGTAGTAGTAGTAGTAACAGTAGTAGTAGTAGTAGTAGCAGTAGTAGTAGTATTAGTAATAGTAATAGTAGTAGTAGTCGTAGTAGTAGTATTAATAGTAGTAGTAGTAGTAGTAGTATTAATAGTAATAGTAGTAGTAGTAGTAGTAGTAGTAGTAGCAGTAGTAGTATTAATAGTAGTATTAGTAGTATTAGTAATAGTAGTAATAGCAGTAGTAGCAGTAGTAGTATTAGTAATACTAGTAGTAGTCGTAGCAGTAGTAGTAGTAGGGTCTGCTCTTGGTATACGTACCTTCACCAGCTGCAGGTCGAAGGTGTGTTTGTTTCGTAAGCCGGCGCCTCCCGGTGTGTTTGTGCTGCAGGGTGAGGCTGTTTGAGGGGATGGAGATGGTGGCCGACTCTGGCGTGGTGATCGACACCACGATGAGGGGCGGCAGGCTCGGCGTCTTCTGCTTCTCCCAGGAGAACATCATCTGGTCCAACCTGCGCTACCGATGTAACGGTACGACCTTTGACCTCTCACACCGCAGCTGTTTAGTGAATGTGAGGCTGGTAGGTCAGTAGCAGGTTGTTATTGTTCTGTCATCTAGTGCATGTTAGAAACAACACGCATGATCATCCAATGACACGGAACCATTCAGGCTGATCAGGCCACGCCCACACCATCATTTATTTGAGAAATTATTGAAATTTATTACATCAAAAGAAAAATCCACTTTCAAGTTGAATATCGCGTGTTTGTGATATTGAAGAGCTCAATGTGTCCATTGAGTTTTTCTAATTCACTACACCGTAATCTGTCTGTCTGTCTGGTAAGGCGTCTTCCTGGTGACCCAAGATGCATTGTGGCTCCATTCACGTGACGCCGCTCCAGAGATGCATTTGGACACACTAACATGTAAATGCTAGTGGCAGGCAGACAGACAGGCAGACAGACGGGCAGACAGGCAGACAGACAGACAGACAGACAGGCAGACAGGCAGGCTGCTAGACAGGCAGACAGACAGACAGACAGACAGACAGGCAGGCAGGCTGCTAGACAGGCAGACAGACAGACAGACAGACAGGCAGGCAGGCTGCTAGACAGGCAGACAGACAGACAGACAGACAGACAGACAGGCAGGCAGGCAGGCAGGCAGGCTGCTAGACAGGCAGACAGACAGACAGACAGACAGACAGACAGACAGGCAGGCAGGCAGGCAGGCTGCTAGACAGGCAGACAGGCTGCTAGACAGGCAGACAGACAGGCAGACAGGCAGACAGGCAGACAGATAATCGTTGCTTTTCTTTTTGCAGATACGATACCAGACGACTTCCAGTCACATCGTAAACAAGTTATGATGCACATTCAGGTCTGAGAGCAGTGAGACGGACTGTCCACCTACACACACTCACTGTGTTCTCTCTGAGAGTGTGTGTGTGTGTGTGTGTGTGTGTGTGTGTGTGTGTGTGTGTGTGTGTGTGTGACCTATGCCACTCTGCTGAAGGTGTTGAGGAGAAACCATCCCTTGTGATCCGTTAGTTCAGGCTGGAGAGACGCTGCAGCTCCGTCCACCAACCTGACGTCACTGATTCCAGATCAGAGTCAGTGCTGGTTTGGGTCAGATGATCTTTGGGTGTCTTTTATTTTTGAAACTCACATTTCAACTTTTAATAACAGTGGAACTGTGGAAAAACCTCATTTAGCTCATAACTGTCCAGATGAAACGTAGCTGCACTGAGCTGAAGGGCCTGCAGGTAGATACTCTGGGTTGATGTTGAACCTGGACGCCATGTAAACCAAACTAAACTAAACATATCGAAGCACGGACCGCCGCCGGTGTGTCGGTTCTGTTGTCGTTCATGTTGCTCTTCCTCAGTGTCTTCACCAGCGGTGGGATGTTATTTCAACAGTCCTGACGTCCTGTAGTGTGAGCTGGTCAGCCACTGAAATCTGATTGGAGACAGCCAATGAGAGTTGAGCGCCAAAGAAGACAAAAATACAGGAAGTTTGGAAAGAATAATGCTCCGCCTCCATGTTAGTCTCAGTTCAGTGTTGAAGCGCCAGAGTTGGCTGTGCAAGATGTGGGGGTTTCATGGCGCTGGAGCTCAGTGATGTGGCGTCTCTTCAGCCTGAACTAACGCCAGCCTGTCATGTTGATGAGTTGAGTAACGTTCAAGATCTCAAGTGTTCATATTCATGATATTTTGGAAGATTATTAAATGGATACCAGCAGTCCAACTCTACACAGGAGGCGACTCAGCAGCGTTTTTTGTCGTGCGTCTCTCGCAGCAGAAGCGTTTTCATTTTAATCATCAGCTGTCCACACCGGCGCCGTCCGGCTCGTCTCAGGCGTGTCACTGCGAACTAAAGCGTCTTTTTACACTTCAAGTCTATTTTTTTTTCTACTACACGTGTAAACGCACTATTTACCCCCCAGATTAGGGTTTTAAACAATATGACAGATGGATTTTGATCAGAAATAAATAACTAACCTCATCCTGCCAACGTTTTGTTGTGGTCTGATAGGACTGAGAAGGAGAAAGAGAGCGAGTGCTTTCCTTCTGTTTGCTGCTGGCGCACAAAATCGATAAATAGAAAGAAATCTGTTAAAGCATTTGTGTCGCAAACAAACAACAACATCAGCCTATTGTAGTCCAATGGCGACACCATAGGCTTCCAAATGCACACACATATTCTATGTGTGTTTCTAACCGATTCAAACTAAAAACTCTACAGGAAAAACTGAAACATGCAAACTACCCATTATTTTGAAGTTCTGCTTCGGTAGTTCGGTAGTGGTCGTGCTCCCATCAAGCTGAACCAGTGTGGACACCAACGCAGGACGTAGTACTCCTTGGCATTTAGCGCTGCTGACGTGACGCAGCCTGTGTAGACTTTGCTTAGCTGCTGCGTTGGAGGGCATTTGAAGAGTTCTTTTCCAAAAAACGATATATTCATTTTGCAAATAAATAAATAAATAAATACTGATTTCCTGAAGTTCATCAATCAGTGTCGACGATCCAATCTGTAAAGGGTCTCATTTAGTCAACTAATGACTTCAGTTCCATCATTGGGGCAGTGGATATCTCATTTTTGAAACTAACTCTTCATTTGCTGCATGTGTTTGTGTTTCTAAGAAAGTCTCATGGACATGAATGTGTTGTGTGCTGTGCGGTGTAACGGTGCAACTAACAAGGGAAAAAATGACAATTCATGTTTTTTTAATGTTACAGGGACCAATAAATAAATCCTGTTCATCCTGACTTCCAGTTTCTAAACCACCTCACTAATCATTGATTAACACAATGTGTGGAGTATAAAATGTAGTTCTCAAACGGCAGAATATTCCTTTTGCATTTTTTTGTCTTTTTAAATGTACATAACTTTGTTGAAATAAACTCCCATCCATGATGTTTCCATTCATCACATGAAAATCCTCTTAGACAGGAAAAACAATTTCTTTATACTGAACTAGCAGTTTTTAATGTCGTTTTAGTCTGTGATCTTAATCTTTTAATCTTGTGCTGTTACTTTTGTCTATTTTAACCAAATTTCCCATTTTTCATATATTTTACTATATCGTTGGTTTAATGTCATTTTGTAAAACAATGCTGTATAAATAAATAAAACCAATAAGGAGTCAAATAATAAATTGAATAGCACATTTGAGTAACACCAAAATGAGTCAACTTGAAGAAAAACCCTGTGAGTGTTTTCTGCCTTAAAGTGTAAAATTAAATCAACACTACTGAATGTAATGTTAAATGTAATAAGATTTAACTGAAATTTAAACAGGGTGAACAATTTAACAACATTAACCACAATAACCACTTTAACGACTTTAACCACTTTAACCACATTAACCACAATAACCACTTTAACCACATTAACCACAATAACCACTTTAACCACATTAACCACAATAACCACTTCAACCACTTTAACCACTTTAACCACATTAACCACTTTAACCACAATAACCACTTTAACCACATTAACCACAATAACCACTTTAACCACATTAACCACAATAACCACTTCAACCACTTTAACCACTTTAACCACATTAACCACTTTAACCACATTAACCACAATAACCACTTTAACCACATTAACCACAATAACCACTTTAACCACATTAACCACATTAACCACTTTAACCACTTTAACCACAATAACCACTCTAACCACAATAACCACATTAACCACTTTAACCACATTAACCACAATAACCACTTTAACCACATTAACCACTTTAACCACTTTAACCACATTAACCACAATAACCACTTTAACCACATTAACCACATTAACCACTTTAACCACTGTAACCACATTAACCACTGTAACCACATTAACCACAATAACCACTTTAACCACAATAACCACTTTAACCACATTAACCACAATAACCACTTTAACCACATTAACCACTTTAACCACTTTAACCACTTTAACCACTTTAACCACAATAACCACTCTAACCACGAGCTATAGTAATCCCATAATACATTTTAAAAGGATACTGTACAAATCACAGATACTCCACTTTAAAACATCAGCAGTACTACATGTCAACATACAGTATATGTACAAATACAATAAAACAAACCATTGATGACCACAGGAACATCAGTCCTAGATTTCCTATAAGAATATTATAGCAATATTATAGGAGATAAAAATACCATCAAGTACAATAAGATAAACTCCCTAACCAAACACACACGCACACACACACACACCTTACCGTGCTGATCTCCTGCTTCATGGTGACGGGATTTCCCTCCTGCGGGGCAGGATGTCATGGGGTCGCGACCCCTGGGCCGGGAAGGCCGGGACGAGTGCAATATTGGGAGGGAATCTAACAACAGTGCACCGCACCCCGGGCCTGCCCGCCCCCGGGAGGAAACACAACACACCCTGAAATACATGATAACAAACCCTGCAGATGAGTCTTGTTTCATATCTGTATTTATATTATTATATGAGTTATTAAGGCAGAACAACTGGATGACACAGATTGGTCTCTCTCTTTCTCTCTCTCTCTTTCTCTCTCTCTCTCTCTCTCCCTCTCCCTCTATCTCTATAAACTGGAGTCCACTCAATAACACTGCTGTCTCCAAGACAATGGGTCACCAAGACGTCATGACACCAAAACAAAAGGTCACCAAGACGAAGGGTCACAAAGACGAAGGGTCACTAAAACAACGAGTCACCAAGACGATGGGACATCTAGATGACAGGGCACCAACACAATAGGGCACCAAGATGACGGGTCACCAAGATGACGGGTCACCAAGACGACGGGTCACCAAGACGACAGGACACCAAGACGGCAGGACACCAAGACGATGAGTCACCCATACAATGGGACATCAAGACGACGGGTCACCAAGACCAACAGCCGACCGCATTCCTCACACACATTCATCAATCAAACTAATCAATAGACGGCATCAATATCATGGTAAACCAGCAATCACTACTAATCTGGATGATTTTTTTGCTGTTAGAAATGATTTAATGTGCAAAACTGCAATATATAAATATATTTGTTTTTATTTTATTTTGAAGATAAACCATTTTTATTAATCTAACAACATTTTCATTGAACATGTTTTTCTGTCACACTTGTGGTCAAACAGGTTGTAAGATAAGCAGCATGGACTAATACTTTATTAATACTGTAATAGTTCGTACAGATCGGCCCTGACAGCTCTGTTGGTAGAGGTTGTGGGTTTGATCCCCACTTAGTGTCAACTATCACCTGCTAGATGACTGTAATATAATGTTATACCTCCATCCTGTACTTTATTAATACTGGAATACTTTATATCTCCATCCTGTACTGTATTAATACTGTAATACTTTATACCTCCATCCTGCACTGTATTAATACTGTAATACTTTATACCTCCACCCTGTACTTTATAAATACATCACAATCCCTGCTGATTAATACCTGAAAACTAAGATTATGCAAAAGACTGTAATACTTCAGACTATATAGACGATATTGTTGATATTGAAATACTTGAATTCCAGTTGAGAATACAACAACCTCTGGATCCCTGACCGACCGCAAACTCACTGTTAAGTACCACAGACACACTATAATCCCCTATTGCATTGCTGCATTCAGGGTCTTGTTGCAGTGTGTGTTTTGTCCACGCTGCTCTCCTTTTCACTCTGAAAGCACCATGAGCTCAAGAAACCAGTTTAGCTTCACTGTCCGCTTGGTGAAGTGAAAAGACAATAAAGTTGAGTTGAGTTAAAAACAGAAAACAGCCAACATCACCAAAAGACAACTCACCAATAAAGCCTCTATGTGTCTGTACTGCAGAGTCTCAGCTACTCCAACAGGTTGTCAGTGCGCTGTCAGTAGTCTTGTGGAGCCCCCCGCTGCCTCCACTCTAACAAAGGCCCAGTGCTCAGTGAGGCATGGTGGGGCCGCTTAGCACTTAAAGGGCCAACAGAATTCTGTGGTCTGTCTGTGGTCTGTCTGTGGTCTGTTTGTGGTTCAGTTTAGTAGTAAAATATATTCAATTATGACCTTCAGGTAATTTATTTATTTATATATATTGCTTTGGAAAACTGATGGTCACTATGTATGTATGTGTCACATCTCAACAATAATATCCCAGGTCTCTAAACACAAGAGCTGTTTAATAAAATAGTGACACTACACCGCCCACTGCTGCCTGTCTGACGTCACTGCAGCTGATAAAAACAAACTAAATCCTCCAACTGGACTTCTGCTTAACCTTCACCTGTTAGACCCATTACACCAACTACAACTAGAAATGTGTACTACAAAATAATGTGATAAATGATGTGAAAATAAAGTGATAACAGTGTGCAGCAGAGGCTGGTGGGAAACTGACAGGACTGACAGGACCTGACTCCCCTGTTTGGCTGGATTTTATCACCTTACAGGCCTGTAGGCTGGTCTGAGGTAAGCCAAGAAGGAGAAACTACTATTCATACTAGTAGTACTAGTACTACTAATACTACTACTGCTGCTACTGCCACTAATTAAACAGAACTTTCCTAGTGCAGACACAGCACCGCCAAAGGGGGAGCTTTCTAAAGGTAAGTATACAACGGGTATTCGGGTAAGTATCCAGGTGAGTATCAAAGGTAAGTAATACATTCATATCATATGCTATATTAACCATTTATTATCCTTATTCTATATTTATATTATGCATATGCTCAGGTTATATATCTTAAAGCTCATCATGGCTCCAATAACTACTACTACTACTACTACTACAACTGCTACTTCAGTAGTATTACTGAAACTAATAGTATGTCCTACTCCTCATACTAATACTTTCCTTTGTAATTATTATAATTGCTATTAAGTATCAAGTATTATTACCTAACTAATAGACATGTTGGTGGTGTAATATCATTTTTCCTCTCTGTCCTCTATAAAACTAAGAAAACACTTAAGCAGCAGCTTTCCGTTGGCTGCTGTCAGGGTTTAAAATAGACTCCCAGTGGCCTCTGGCCGGGGGGGGGGGGGGGGGGGGGGTGGGGGGGGGTCAGGCCAGTTGTCCAGCAGCAGGTGTTGGTTGCTGGTGATTTATTCAGCCTGGACTGAAGCTCTGCCACTCTGCTGTGAAGCCACCATGAGATCCACCAGGACTTAACGGTCCACAGCCTAGACCTGGAAAGACCTTCTGGATAGGCCTGAATACACCTGGATAGACCTCCTGGGTAGATCTGGATAAACCTCCTGGATAGACCTCCTGGATGGACCTGGATAGACCTCCTAGATAGACCTAGATAGACCTCCTGGGTAGACCTCCTGGATGGACCTGGATAGACCTCCTAGATAGACCTGGATAGACCTCCTGGGTAGACCTCCTGGATGGACCTGGATAGACCTCCTAGATAGACCTAGATAGACCTCCTGGGTAGATCTGGATAGACCACCTGGGTAGATCTGGATAAACCTTCTGGATAGACCTCCTGGATGGACCTGGATAGATCTCCTGGGTAGATCTGGATAGACCTCCTGGGTAGATCTGGATAAACCTCCTGGATAGACCTCCTGGATGGACCTGGATAGACCTCCTAGATAGACCTGGATAGACCTCCTGGGTAGATCTGGATAGACCTCCTGGATGGACCTGGATAGACCTCCTAGATAGACCTGGATAGACCTCCTGGGTAGAACTGGATAAACCTCCTGGATAGACCTCCTGGATGGACCTGGATAGACCTCCTAGATAGACCTGGATAAACCTCCTGGATAGACCTCCTGGATAGACCTGGATAGACCTCCTAGATAGACCTGGATAGACCTCCTGGATAGACCTGGATAAACCACCTGGATAGACCTCCTGGATGGACCGGGATAGACCTCCTTGATAGACCTCCTGGATGGACCGGGATAGACCTCCTTGATAGACCTCCTGGATGGACCTGGATAGACCTCCTGGATGGACCTGGATAGACCTCCTGGATAGACCTTGTGTCTGTTTGGATCTTTTCTGATGGATGGTTGAAGGTAAGAGAGATGAAAGCCCAGACAGCAAACTGACCCTGAATCAGCAGAGTCATCATTAGGCCTTCAATGTAAATTACATTGACTCCACACATCTTTCTTCACTCTTTGATTTAACATGATTTATTGTTTATTGTGTTTTAATCCGCATCATTTCCATTCCAGTTCAGTCACTGTTTGATTGGTGTACTGTTGAACCACTTTGCTGTTAAATACAAGATGAAGACAAGATGAACCTGGTGGGCTGAGATGCGTTCATACAGGCTGTAATGACTACTAGTACTACTACTACTGCTGCTACTACCACTAGTACTACTACTATTACTATGACTATTACTATTACTACTACTGCAACTATTACTGATGATATGGGTGAACATGTTTCTATGGTTACAGTTCTGCTACGGTGTAGCATGGATGCTAGCTACAGACGTTGCTATGGTTACAGTTCTGCTACGGTGTAGCATGGATGCTAGTTACAGACGTTGCTATGGTTACAGTTCTGCTACAGTGTAGCATGGATGCTATCATCTATCTATCTACCTATATGTCTGTCTACCTGCCTGCCTGCCTGCCTGTCTGTCTGTCTGTCTGTCGGTCGGTCGGTCTGTCTCTCTGTCTGTCTGTCTGTCTGTCTGTCTATCTGGGGTAACTACGGGGGGCAACTGGGTGGTAAATTTAGCCTGTTCTATTCCAGCTCCTCCCACCTGTTGGTGCAGGTCTGTCAAACTGGACTAAAGGTCAGTTGTCTGCAGACCACACACATCAGTTAACCAGTCAGTTAGAAAACCAGCCAGTCAGTTAACCAGTCAGTTAACCAGTCAGTTAACCAGTCAGTTAACCAGTCAGTCAGTCAGTCAGTTAGAAAAACAGTCAGCCGGTTATTTTGGTCTGTCTGTCTGTCTGTCTATCTATCTATCTATCTATCTATCTATCTATCTGTCTGTCTCTCTGTCTGTCTGTCTGTATCTCTCTCTCTCTCTCTCTCTCTCTCTCTCTCTCTCTCTCTCTATGTCTGTCTGTCTGTCTGTTTGTCTGTGTGTCTCTCTCTCTCTTTCTCTCTCTCTCTCTCTCTCTCTCTATATGTCTGTCTGTCTGTCTGTCTGCGCACTGTAAACCCCGCCCACCAGCCTCGTCTCTGCTGTTTGACAAACAGAGTCCACAAGAGTCCAGATTACAACACAGAGATCCTGACCTGCAGACAGGAGGCTGGTGAGACACTGCTGTTACTGTTACTATTACTAGTTACTATTACTGTTACTAATTATTATTACTCTTATTGTAATGCTGCCAGGTCTGGATATGCACAACAGCTTCTACATCCTCGTGCTTGTTGGGAATGAGATGATATTTGAATGTATTTTTCATATGAAGGTCATTTCCAAAACAGCAGTGAAAGCAACAACATGACTTATGACTTAGGATCAGTTGAACACAACTGACTCACTTTTATCGGTCTGAACCCCAGTCACGATGTCTGTCTGTCTGTCTGTCTGTCTGTCTATCTATCTGTCTGTCTGTCTGTCTGTCTGTCTGTCTGTCTGTCTGTCTGTCTGTCTATCTATCTATCTATCTATCTATCTGTCTATCTGTCTGTCTGTCTGTCTGTCTATGTGTCGCTTTGGTACATTTCTCAGATCAGAATTGAAATTCTCAAAACTCCTTGTTCAACCTTCACATCATCTAGTCACTTGTTCAACCTCCACATCATCTAGTCACTTGTTCACATCATAAAAGCAACTTCTCTTCTCTTCTCTTTTCTTTTCTTTTGAACTAATTACAAATGCTTTAGCACATTCATACAAATGGTTATGTAAAACTGTCTGCTGTTTCCTACATTATCAATAGTTTCTGTCATGTTGATCAAAATGTATTATATTGGTTCTCTGTTGAGTAGAATCACCCCCCAGAACATCTCGGCATTAGTTGCATAAGTCATCACATGCAAAATGGTTGAACCAGTTGTCATAATCTGTCAAGCATATTTTCTATACATTTCTATTAGACTTGTTTTGTAAATGTGTCCTGAATTGATGAATTGCTCTCAGGTGAATCTTGACTTTCACTAATGAAGGAGGGGGAATGTGTGAAGCCAATCAACCAATGATCAACCAGTTGAGGTGTGTAGCAGCCGATAACGTAATAACTGCCGATAACGTAATAACTGCCAATAACGTAATAATTTCTCAATTTCTAATGTAATAAAAGCCGATAATGTAGTAACTTACCAATAACGTAATAAAATGTCTGAACCAATAACGTAATAACTTTTTGCCCATAATGTAATAAGCTATTACATTATTGGCTGGTTGTTACATTATTGGCCGGGTTTTAAAAAATCCTCTGGAGCCGATAATGTAATTATATACTTATATCACTCTTCCATGACACTTACCCTTACTATTGCCTCTCTAAAATACCTGATTAAAGACCTGACCACAAAATACCCCTACCCTCTCTCTCTCTCTCTCTGTCTCTCTCTCTCTCTCTCTTGGAATTAAGACTGTTTATTTGTTTGTGTAACTTGATGATGAGAATTATCTCCAGTCCTGCCTTCTGCTCCTTAGTCATTTAAGTTCCAACACACGTTTGCAAACACAGACTCATATTCCTGTTACTGTTGCCTCTCTTTCTCTCTCTGTCAAGAAATTGTGGCTGATCTAACATTAAATCCACATGGAGTGGATGGGATAGCCCTCTTGGAGTATGTGGAGGGGACATGGGAGGATTATTTACAGAGGATGGCACAACATGGCACATATGGTGACCACCTAACTCTTCAACGAGCTGCCCAGATATTCAATGTTCAGTTCCTTATTGTGTCAACTCTTGGTTTGGATGCTACCTCTGTTATCTCACCATCTGGTTGTTATTGTGAAGGTTTGCCTCTTTTGGTTCTGGGCCATTTTGCTGAGGGACACGGAGAACATTATGTAAGTTTAGATGGATCAATTTATCCTTATATTCAGACCATTCAGGAGGCAGAGATGCATAGACTGTCTCTCAGAAAACAAGTTAGGACACCAACCGGAATTGACCCTCAACCTGGCTCTTCGATTGACCGTGAACCTGGCCCTCCGATTGACCGTGAACCTGGCCCTCTGATTGACCGGGAACCTGGCCCTCTGATTGACCCCGAACCTGGCCCTCGGGTTGACCGGGAACCTGGCCCTCTGATTGACCCCCGAACCTGGCCCTTGGGTTGACCGTGAACCTGGCCCTCCGGTTGACCGGGAACCTGGCCCTCTGATTGACCCCCGAACCTGGCCCTTGGGTTGACCGTGAACCTGGCCCTCCGGTTGACCCTGAACCTGGCCCTCTGTCTCAGCCTGAACCTGGGCTTCTAGCCAACCCTGAAGTTCAGTCTATAGCTAATCCTTTGGCTGACATGGTATTAGATGCTGGCAATGAGCCTGGAGCTCAATACTCAATTACCATCAGAAATCATATCAATGATTATTGAGTTATCTCTCAATCTAGATATGTCAATGCTGGGGACATTCAACAGAGTGTCACTCTTATTCCGTGAATTATCTACACCATTTCATCCCAACCTGTACATAAGAGAGGAACTTGCAGAGAGTTTAGAACTGGACAAAGAAAATTACTTTTCCATTAGTGTAATGAAGCTCTACAAGGCTGCTGGACGCAACAGTGGTCTCAGCACACGTATAAAAGAGTTGTTTAGTAAGAACAACCGATGGATGAAAGCCTGGATTCTGCTCACTCACGTAGCCTTTGGACAGCACAAAGTTAAGGACATCTACTGGAAGAAGTAATGCCCTTTTTTTTTCTTGTCAGCAGATAATTTTTATTTTGATTCTCTAGTCTATTTGTAAATGAGTGGAATTTACTTTTCATTTGAAATTGAACTTTAACTTCAGCATCTTACCTCCATTTTGTTAAATGTACTGCACAGTATTGGAGAATGTTTAGTTCTGTAAAAAAAGGACAATAACCTTATCTTTATTAAGCTCAAAGATGTGTTACCGAAGTTATCTTTGTAGCTGAAGTTATATACTTTATATTTATAGTTAAGAATTGTGTTTGAAAGCACAAGGGATCATAATAGTATCAGTTTAGTTATTTAAAATTCAGTTGATTAAGGAGAGGACTGCATAGCTGTAACAGTTTGCCTGAAAAAGTGTGTTAAAAGGTTTAATTAAAGATGGCATTTTTCATGGAAAAAAATTGTGGTCTTTTTATTTGAGAACACTACATCCTAAAAGAGGAATATGAGTAATTGTCTGTGTTTGCAAACGTGTGTTGGAACTTAAATGAATGAAGAGAAGGCAGGGCTGGAGATAATTCTCATCATCAAGTTACACAAACAAATAAATAGGACATCAGCCAATAACTGAAATTTAAATAAAGTGTTATAAGTATATTATTACATTATCAGCTCCAGTTATTACATTTTTAGAGGATTTTTTAAAACACGGCCAATAATGTAACAACCAGCCAATAACGTAATAGCTTATTACATTATGGGCAAAAAGTTATTACGTTATTGGTTCAGACATTTTATTACGTTATTGGCAAGTTACTACATTATCGGCTTTTATTACATTAAAAATGGAGAAATTATTACATTATTGGCCATTATTACGTTGTCGGCAGTTATTACATTATCGGCTGCTACAAGGTGCATCTTCTCAACCTTCAATTGGCAAGCATATATAGACAGAGCACAACACAGTGTTACAATTTCTGACAATGGAAGAACAACAAGGCAATGAACAGGGTCAACAGCCGGGAATAAGAAGAGGACTAAGGCTGGGTGGTGGAAGGGTAGGGAGGCAAAACAGAGGAAGAGGTAGAAGAGGCCAAGGACATAGGCAGGTTCCCCATGAAATAAGGGCCACAATTGTGGACCACGTTCTCAATCATGGCCTTACAATGGCCGAGGCTGATCGAAGGGTGCAGCCGAATGTTGGGAGAACAACCGTGTCCTCAATCATTCAAACATTTCGTAGACAGAACAGGTATGTAATCCAACAATGTGCACTGTACTGTAATACTGTATACTTACTGTAATGCTTCATATTACAGTATTCCACTTGCATTTTTCACTATACAGTAAATATACTTTATACAGATACACACACACACACACACACACACACGTATATATATATATACACTGTACATATACAGTGTATATACATAGTGAAATCTTACTCAATCTTGTGTTTTGTATTGTATTGTATTGTGTTTGTATTTTTCCCACATAGGAATGCAAGACTACCTCACAGGGCTGGCAGAGGGCCCTTTTCACACCTCAACAGGAGGAGGCTATTTGCACCAGGTCAAAGCAAATCATTCCATTAGACTAAGGGAGATACAGAGTGCCATTATAGAATACAACAATGTCTTTGAGAACATCCAATCTGTTAGCATCTCAACTATCGACAGGGTGCTGAAAAGACACCAGATGAAACAGCTGTACCATGTACCATTTGAAAGGAATGGTGACAGAGTGAAGGAGCTACGGTACCAGTATGTACAGGTAAAACTTCTATGTGCATACAGTAACTGTACTTTACAGTAAACAGTACAACATTGTATAGTGATATACAGTACAATAAGTGTGACCTGTACACATTTGCTATGGATGTAGAAAAGAACATGCAATATGTATACATTTGATATAACAGTATCTTGTCCAAAATGAAAATACATGTAATTCATGAAACTAATTTTGTATCTTCTGGGATATAGCGTATAATGGAACTGGAATCAAGTGAACCACCTCACAACTTCATCTACCTGGATGAGGCTGCTTCAACCTGGCCAAAGGCAGAAGGCGTGGTCAGGATGTCATCGGCCACAGAGCTACTGTGGTGCCAGGCCAACGGGGAGGGAACATCACTGTGTGCTGCTGTTTCAGAGCATGGTGTGCTAACTCGTATTCCCATTATAAGGCCATACAACACACAGCATCGCCTCACCTTCCTAGACACCCTCTACAGGGATCTCATCCCTGATGATGACAGGGGTCTGATTTGAGATGATATACCAAAGTATGTGGTAATTTGGGATAATGTGAGTTTCCATCACTCAAACACCATCAGGCAATGGTTTGCGACCCACTACAGGATGCTGATGGAATTCCTCCCACCCTATTCCCCATTCCTTCTACTCAGCATGGAGGTGTAAGGTTTACGATCGCCAGCCACATACTCAGATGACCCTGCTGGCTGCCATGGATGCAGCATGTGAGGACATCACAGCACACACCTGTGGCCGACAGACAGGAATGTCAGGAGGTGTAGAAAGACTGCACTGTAATTCCCCATGCGCTGCATGTACAGTTCTGCTTAAGGGGTGTTTCTATGTTTACATTTCTAATTTAGTATTTTTTACTTTGTGCTATGCAGAACTGTAAAACTTGTCTTGTCTTTTTCTTTTCTGTATCGCAATGACATGGCCTGTCAACAAACTACAGTACCAACAGTAAAAGTGTAAATGTGAATCCTGTCCAATCTCTTGCAATCAATCTCCCACATACAGTAATGTGTAACTTTGTACTGTTGAAATTGATATATGCCACAGAAAAAGTGCAGCCTTGTGCATTTTCAATCATTGCCATCAAACCCTTCACCATAGTTTCCATCAGAGTAACTGTTATATTGACAACATGGCTAAGCATGTCGACTATCTTGTTTGTATTCAATGACACAAGGACTTGTCATTCTGATGGACTGACATGTTCACTGACATAAAGATTTACTTTTGAGAGATGAACTAAGGATTTTGAGTTACGGGCTTTTGCAGGTAATCCATTGTGTGGTGCTGTTTGTACCAATTGTTTTGAGAAATGTACCAAAGCGACTGAGAAAAACTGTAATCCCATCATCATCTCTGTAGTTATTTGATCATGTCTAGTTGGGTACCCATGAACCAATGAATGATTGCTGCTGCTGTAAGCCCCGCCCACCAGCCTCCTCTCTGCTGTCTGTTGTGTTGTGTTGCTGCCGTTGTGTCTGTAGCCCACTTCACATTTTAAAGCCTTTATAAAGCAATTGTGCGAAAAGAAAGAAAGTATAATGAAAGTAATTCATTACTTCAACAGAACAGGTGTTGAGTGGCCACCAGTAGAGACTGTGGTTGTACTGGTCAGCTCCCAGTGGAACCAGTAGGAGACTGTGGTTGTACTGGCCAACAATAGAAGTCTGTTAAGTTTCGATGTGATCTGTTCCCAGATCTGCCACTGCGTTATACTGGGTTTTTGCTACCCAGCTGACATTTCCCAGCTGGCTAGCTAGTGTCTAGTCAGCTGGTGCAGAACCCAATGCTGCCAACATGCCCATGAGCAAAGGCAGCTACCCAGCATGTGTATGTGTTCCAGCCTGCTTTAAAGACTAGCTAACATTAGATGATCCTGTGGCAGATGTCTCCGTATTAATGAACATCCATATGAAGGAAAGGAAAGTAATCCTTACCTTCAGTTCATCATTCAATATCTTCAATATCTTCAGAAGTAGAAAAGTGTTTTGTTGCCCTTTGTTAAAGACTTGGACACTTCCATCTTCTAGATGTAACAGAATTAGTTTGTCTGTAAGACACTTGATGAGAGTATTTTTAAATAACTCCTTACACACTACATTCACATATATACATATACTTATCCATATACATAATGTCTTGCAGAGTTGTGCTTCTACCAAGTGATTCCAGGGTTCAGCCTCTGGGGGGGGGTGATGGAGACTCGGGCCCCCATCACAGAGTACACACCGCTACCATGGAAATGCAGCATCCCCCTGGCCCTGCTGCTGTTACATCTGTGGTCCTCTGAAGGTACGAACACATGAAGCAGGAGAACAACACACTAACGATTCACTTCCTGTCTCAAGGAGAAAAGTTGATTGTAGCTTTAAATGACACTCAACCAGGTTTTCCCTTCCTGTCTTCAGTCTGGGCCTCTTGTCACATCCTGAGGTGTAACTCTGACTTTGTGGCTGCAACACTGGACCTGGGCAACAGTGGGGGAGGAGGACCAGGAGGAGGAGCAGGAGCAGGAGCAGGAGCAGAAGGAGGAGGACTCAGCAGGGAGGTAGTGAACGCCGGCTACTGCAGCGCCCTGCGGTCCTTCGCCATGTGTACCAAGCGAACCGCTCGGGCCTGCCGCGGCAACCTGGCATACCACTCAGCCGTCCAGGGCATCGAAGACCTCCTCATCCAGTACCGCTGTCCCCGGGTGGGTCCTACGGCCCAGCCCCGCCCCCTGCCCCAGGCACCCATGTCAGGGGACACCTGCCTCTACGAGAGGGGCTTCTTCACACGAGAGGGACAGCCGCCGGAGTACCTGCACTGCAGCGTATTCGGCGACCCGCATGTTCGAACTTTTAACAACGAGTTTCAGACCTGCGCTGTGCAGGGAGCGTGGCCTCTGATAGACAACGAGTACCTGTATGTACAGGCAACCAGTACGCCGACAAGAGGACAAACATACGGCACGGCGCTTACTAAAGTGAGTGAGTGACGCTTCAGCCAAGAAGGAGGGATATTGGAGTGACTGGACTGATTTTAATACTCAACTATAGAAATTGTCATGTAAACACCTTTAACTGCTGACCGTAATCAGAGTAAGGTCAAAATCAGACAAAGCATAACATAGTTAACGCACCTAGATGTCTGCTCAATTGTTCCATTTATTTAGTCTATTTAAACCCCTCAGTCATAAATACCAGACGCAGTGATCTGGGTGTTGGATTTCAAACAATACAACAAGAGACAAGACAAATCTACCTGATCACACTGTTCACTTTTACTGAGAACGTTACTGGATGATCTACAGACACACCACAACAACCTGGTTCAGACAGTCAACTGGTTCTACTGACACATTACTAACTAACAGACACGACTGCAAAGCCTCTATTAACTGGAGAGCCAATCCCAGTTCAGTTGCGTTGGTCCAAAATAGTGGTACAGCATTGAATTATGGTCTACTGTCTGATTTTGAACCACCAAATTATTTAAGACAATGAAACATAAAACAGATTTTAGGTTTAAATCTAATAACTGTGTCTGTCATCATTCCCTCTAGATCACCATCATCTTTAAGAACTGGCGTCAGTGCATTGAGCAGCAGCTCTACCAGGCAGAGCTGGACAACGTCCCGGCGGCGTTCGTGGATGGTTCGGTGTCGAGCGGTGAACGTCGCGGTCAGCACAGCCTGCTGGTCCGAAGCCAGAGCCCTGGCCGCCACGCTGAGATCCGGGCTGCCCACATTGGCACTGTGCTGGTGGTCAGGCAGAACGGCCGGTCCCTGGCCCTGGCGGTGCGCTCTCCCCGGGCCATCGTGGAAGCCTTTATCCCTGAGCAGGACCTCCAGCTGTGTGTTTGGGGCTGCCCGGCCTCCCAGCGACTCAACACCCTCTACCCACCTCCTTCCTCCTCCCCCTCTGTCAGCGCCCAGGCCCACTGTGCAGCACTCCTCCCAGCCAAGGATGTCTACTACCAGGCCTGTGTGTTCGATCTGTTGGCTACAGGCGACCTCAACTCCAGCATGGCGGCCATTGCTGCCCTGGAGGATGCGCAGGGGATGATCTCCGACATGGAGAGGGTCCATCTCCTGCCAGTGGCCTCAGCGAACCGACATGGCTCCTGTCTAGACCTGATGCTGCTGCTTCTGGGCCTTCTTGGAGTTCTATGGAGGGAGTGATCAAAGATGACATCACTGGAATTATTTTGTACCCTTCTTTTAAAGATGGTCAACTAGTCAATAGTCAAATAACTGGTCCACGGTCCGGAAATGTGGGTGTTGACCCTCACCATGCACTCTCCTGCAATTCAGCCTCAGGCAGACGCCATAAGCAGATCAGTGGCCATAGTGACCGATCTGATACAGACTTGAAACAAAAACTACTCATCACAAAATGTACAGTTTACTCTGGATATTAACAATACTTTTCGCTTGTGTGTAATTTCGTCCATATAAACCTTAGATGCTTTAACAGAAGGCATCGGCAACAGAAAGTCAAATCTCACTGGTTCCTATTGATGCCAATACATCAATACAATGAGAGCACCGTTCACCATGGCACTGGTGGTATCTGGAAACAGATGATGTGGAAACGCCGTTTCTTCCTCAACACATGACCTTCTGCTCATACTGGATGCAAACTGGTGGTTTCCCAGAATGCAATCTTGCATTTAAAGGGGAATTACATGGATATTGACTTTGACTTTGCTTACTGCATTTGGCATGACAGTGAACACAGCATGGGTCAGCAGAGTGCCTTAATGGGTCAACAGTCTGTTACTGGTGGCTACTGGGAGCTGCCCAGTGCCAATGCGCAAGAGTACCTTGGCAGTGCTCCAGATTTTCCTAGCGGGCATTTGAACTTGCAACCCTTTGGTCACAAGCTTGCCTCTCTAATCATTACGCTGCTGGAAGACCCTGATATCTGGTTCAATCAATGTGGGTTTGGACCTGTCAATCAACCCTATCAGGAAGTGCCTTCTAGACACTTTGGGTGACGCTAAATGAGTTTGTAGTGTTGCTTGCAGTCGGGTGGTTTTATGGATATAAACTACATCAGCAAGTATGTGGCTGACATTACTCAATACACCAAGATGCTTCAAAAGGCATTGCCGCTACGTAACCTTCTTCTTCTTGTAGTTTTTTGGCAGGTTGACATCCATTTTCATGTTGTATTAGCACCCTCTTCTGGAGTGCAGTCCCCCTACACCCTGTCCATCCTCTCGTAACGTAAGAAGTGCTGATAAATACAATGTAGACCAGCCTTAAAGGGTCACGAGCCCGGTGTTGGAAATTAAACATTTTTAAACCAGCTTCTAAATGATGATCCACGATCAGATTTCCGAGCCCCAATCCTAACCTAACCTATATTAAACGGATACTGGATCTGCAGTTGCTAGCGCAAAACTATGTTGGTGTGTCCGATAGATTGCAAGCGAGTATCCTGCTCTTGCTAACCATGCGATTGCATCGCTTTTGCCCTTCAGAACCACATATTTATGCGAGGCTGGCTTCACCGCTCTCACCCAGCTGAAGAACAAAAGCAGAAACAAGCTGAATGTTTAATAATTGAATCATAAAATGTAAATTGGCAATTCTGTTTCATAAGTAGTATTAATATGGTGGGGCAGCCCATTTATTTTTCACCTGCTTAAAAAAGATAGAATGGCTTCAAAATAAGATCAAAATGAAATAAGTAGGCATGATGTTGAATTTGAGAGAGCTGGTTTTGCTACTTTATATAGGGTTGCGATCTCGTTGGCATGTTAAAAATTGGTGCAAGGTTGAGAACCACTGATGTAGACCAACACTTTTAAATATCTGATATTTTTTATATTGACATGAAAAATGTGTAGAAGTAGTAGCTAATGTTGATTTACATCTGTGTTCAGCCTACAACATAACACAGACGGTCAGACGACTCAGTACTGCTGAGTATACTTCAGTGTAGTATTCAGTACATACTAATAGGTATGTAGTGTGCAGTACATACTAATAAGTATGTAGTATTCAGCATGTTACTATCCCATTCCGAACACAACCTTTATTCAGGTAAGAAATCCATCGTTTAAACAAACTACTGTTTGTTTTATTATAAAATGTCTGCTGACATGAAAGAAAAGCATTATGGGATACTTTTAAAGTGAGGATGATATCATCATCATAATAGTTGTGTTAAATTAAAAGGATTTGTTAAATATTGACTGATGAATTTAAAGTTTTTTTAATTCCCAAAATGTCTAAAATATATATCACAGTTTGGAGTGAAACATTTCAAATGTAAATACAGCAACACAGGAAGCTTTATCAATACAAATGTATTATTTATCAATAATTTATTACATGTACTGTTTTCTGTGTGTGTGTGTGTGTGTGTGTGTGTGTGTGTGTGTGTGTGTGTCAAACCCCTTGTGTGCATGGATTTATACCATCAGCTGAATGTATTGACCAATCATACCATCCATTTCTGTTGCGAGAACGATGTTTACTGTCTTTCCTCAGATTTCTGTCGCCAACCTGAAATTACTGCAGCTGTTAGACGAAGGTCCGATGTGAAGTCACGAATAATGGGTTGGTAATTTCTGCAACAGGTTTGTTTCCATGAGTAGCCTGGCTGTTAGCCATACTCTTTTACTAGAATAACAATAAATCAGTATGATCTATTCTACATGATCAGTCTGTGTGTTGTCGGGTTAGGGTGACAACCCTACTGGCCTTCTAAAGGGTGTTCAGGTAAATAACACATGACCAGGATAGGTGATGAGACCTGAGGAACACACATGACCAACCAAGGACGGCCGGGTCAAGCGTGAAGGGTTTATTCTTAGACGGTCCACATGGACATGGTAGTGAAAGATGTACAGCGACGTTTCCACACCTCCCCACAGTGGAGCTGGGCAGGCAGCTGGTGAGCGGCTGGTGCAGTTGGAACCGCATGAACCAATCAGTGAAAAGAATAGAAACCAGTTAACAGAAACCAGTAAACAGAATAGAAACCAGTTAACAGCATAGAATAGAAACCAGTTAACAGAATACAAACCAGTTAACAGAAACCAGAAACCTGTTAAGAGAAAAGAAACCAGTTTACAAAATAAAAAACAGTTTACAGAATAAAAACCAGTTAACAGAATAGAAACCAGTTAACAGAAACCAGTTAACAGAATAGAAACCAGTTAACAGAATAGAATAGAAACCAGTTAGCAGAATAAAACCCAGTTAACAGAATATAATAGAAACCTGTTAACAGAAACCAGAAACCTGTTAAGAGAAAATAAACCAGTTTACAAAATAAAAAACAGTTAACAGAATAAAAACCAGTTAACAGAATAGAAACCAGTTAACAGAATAGAATAGAAACCAGTTAGCAGAATAAAACCCAGTTAACAGAATATAATAGAAACCAGTTAACAGAAACCAGAAACCTGTTAAGAGAAAATAAACCAGTTTACAAAATAAAAAACAGTTTACAGAATAAAAACCAGTTAACAGAATATAAACCAGTTAACAGAAACCAGTTAACAGAATAGAAACCAGTTAACAGAATAGAATAGAAACCAGTTAGCAGAATAGAATAGAAACCAGTTAGCAGAATAGAAACCAGTTAACAGAATAGAAACCTGTTAACAGAAAAGAAACCAGTTAACAGTATAGAATAGAAACCAGTTAACAGAATATAATAGAAACCAGTTAACAGAAACCAGAAACCTGTTAACAGAAAATAAACCAGTTAACAGAATATAATAGAAACCAGTTAACAGAAACCAGAAACCTGTTAACAGAAAAGAAACCAGTTAACAGCATAGAATACAAACCAGTTAACAGAATAGAACAGAAACCAGTTAACAGAATATAATAGAAACCAATTAACAGAAACCAGAAACCTGTTAACAGAAAAGAAACCAGTTTACAAAATAAAAAACAGTTTACAGAATAAAAACCAGTTAACAGAATAGAAACCAGTTAACAGAAAATAAACCAGTTTACAAAATAAAAAACAGTTTACAGAATAAAAAACAGTTAACAGAATAGAAACCAGTTAACAGAATAGAACAGAAATCAGTTAACAGAAACCAGAAACCTGTTAACAGAAAAGAAACCAGTTTACAAAATAAATAACAGTTTACAGAATAAAAAACAGTTAACAGAATAGAATAGAAACCAGTTAGCAGAATAGAAACCAGTTAACAGAATAGAAACCAGTCTACAGAATAAAAAACAGTTAACAGAATAGAAACCAGTCTACAGAATAGAAACCAGTTAACAGAATAAAAACCAGTTAACCGAAAATAAACCAGTTAACAGAAAATAAACCAGTCTACAGAATAAAAACCAGTTAACAGAATAGAAACCTGTTAAGAGAAAATAAACCAGTTTACAAAATAAAAAACAGTTTACAGAATAAAAACCAGTTAACAGAATAGAAACCAGTTAACAGAAACCAGTTAACAGAATAGAAACCAGTTAACAGAATAGAATAGAAACCAGTTAGCAGAATAGAATAGAAACCAGTTAGCAGAATAGAAACCAGTTAACAGAATAGAAACCTGTTAACAGAAAAGAAACCAGTTAACAGTATAGAATAGAAACCAGTTAACAGAATATAATAGAAACCAGTTAACAGAAACCAGAAACCTGTTAACAGAAAATAAACCACTTAACAGAATATAATAGAAACCAGTTAACAGAAACCAGAAACCTGTTAACAGAAAAGAAACCAGTTAACAGCATAGAATACAAACCAGTTAACAGAATAGAACAGAAACCAGTTAACAGACACCAGTTAACAGAATATAATAGAAACCAATTAACAGAAACCAGAAACCTGTTAACAGAAAATAAACCAGTTTACAAAATAAAAAACAGTTTACAGAATAAAAACCAGTTAACAGAAAAGAAACCAGTTTACAAAATAAAAAACAGTTTACAGAATAAAAACCAGTTAACAGAATAGAAACCAGTTAACAGAATAGAACAGAAATCAGTTAATAGAAACCAGAAACCTGTTAACAGAAAAGAAACCAGTTTACAAAATAAATAAGTTTACAGAATAAAAAACAGTTAACAGAATAGAATAGAAACCAGTTAGCAGAATAGAAACCAGTTAACAGAATAGAAACCAGTCTACAGAATAAAAAACAGTTAACAGAATAGAAACCAGTCTACAGAATAGAAACCAGTTAACAGAATAAAAACCAGTTAACCAAAAATAAACCAGTTAACAGAAAATAAACCAGTCTACAGAATAAAAACCAGTTAACAGAATAGAAACCTGTTAAGAGAAAATAAACCAGTTTACAAAATAAAAAACAGTTTACAGAATAAAAACCAGTTAACAGAATATAAACCAGTTAACAGAAACCAGTTAACAGAATAGAAACCAGTTAACAGAATAGAATAGAAACCAGTTAGCAGAATAGAATAGAAAACCAGTTAGCAGAATAGAAACCAGTTAACAGAATAGAAACCTGTTAACAGAAAAGAAACCAGTTAACAGTATAGAATAGAAACCAGTTAACAGAATATAATAGAAACCAGTTAACAGAAACCAGAAACCTGTTAACAGAAAAGAAACCAGTTAACAGAATATAATAGAAACCAGTTAACAGAAACCAGAAACCTGTTAACAGAAAAGAAACCAGTTAACAGCATAGAATACAAACCAGTTAACAGAATAGAACAGAAACCAGGTAACAGAAACCAGCTAACAGAATATAATAGAAACCAATTAACAGAAACCAGAAACCTGTTAACAGAAAAGAAACCAGTTTACAAAATAAAAAACAGTTTACAGAATAAAAACCAGTTAACAGAATAGAAACCAGTTAACAGAAAATAAACCAGTTTACAAAATAAAAAACAGTTTACAGAATAAAAACCAGTTAACAGAATAGAAACCAGTTAACAGAATAGAACAGAAACCAGTTAACAGAAACCAGAAACCTGTTAACAGAAAAGAAACCAGTTTACAAAATAAATAACAGTTTACAGAATAAAAAACAGTTAACAGAATAGAATAGAAACCAGTTAGCAGAATAGAAACCAGTTAACAGAATAGAAGCCAGTCTACAGAATAAAAAACAGTTAACAGAATAGAAACCAGTCTACAGAATAGAAACCAGTTAACAGAATAAAAACCAGTTAACCGAAAATAAACCAGTTAACAGAAAATAAACCAGTCTACAGAATAAAAAACAGTTAACAGAATAGAAACCAGGGGAAGACCAGAAAAAATGGAGTTTAAATAGACACGCTGGATACATGAGTGATTGGTTGATTGAGTGAATGAATGAATGAATGAATGAATGAATGAGTGAGTGATTGAATGAGTGAGTGGAGAGAGAGAGAGAATCAATCGCTCACATTGAAAAAGCTTCCAAACTCAGTACGTCCTGGTCATCTATAGTCCATATTAACCTGTTTAGTGGGGAAAGACCAGAACAAGATTAAGTTGACCAACTTAAACAGGTAGGCTGAGAAGTGAGCGAGTGAGTGAGCGAGCGAGTGAGTGTAATTACACACACTGAAAAGGCTCATCAAGATCATATGATCCATCTTAACCTGTTTAGTGGGGAAGACCATAACATGTTTTAGTTGACTAACATAAGCAGTTAAGCTGAAGACTAGTTAGATAGAGAGATGGAAAGAGAGAGCACAATTACTCACAATTGTTTTGAAGTCCTGGACCACCAATAGGGACATTGTAACCTGCATAGTATTTTACAAAATAATCTGAGTAGGGGCACAGGCTGAAAAGTACTGACTCGGCCACGACGAGGACCTACAAACTGGAATTGGTCTGGAATTGGCCCCCGGGCGCCGAAAGACGAAAGAGGGCTGCCCACTGCTCCTGGCTGCCCTGGAGGAAGGTCGGGGATGGGAAAATGCAGAGGACTCATTCATTTCGGACACCCTACCTGCATGTGTGTGTTGTGTTCGGCGGCCACTTCCCCCTTGCATGTGTTGTGTGTGTTGGTGCATGTGTGCACCCGAAATGCAAATAAATGAATCTTCTTCTTCTTCTGTTGTCTCGCTGGTTAGTGCAAAGAGCCTTCAGTTGTCAGGATGCAGCTGTAAATAAAATAGAGTACAGAATCACTTTCTTATGGTATTTTTTTACACACTATCAGTATGATTGCTGTTGTTTGTGTTTGTACTGAATATGCATTTTATATGCATTTCCTGTGTATCAGTATTATCATTGCTTATTAGCAATACGTACATATCCATTGTGTACAGTGCTCTGGCGTATTTTAATGAATATTCATCATAATTCTGTTGCTATGGCCCAATGAGGCTCGCTATTACAAATTAGTTTGACTGGTTTAAAGACTTCAGCTGGGAAGCCATCAGGTCCTGCTGCTTGCCTGGTTGGCATGTGAGCGCTTTATAAAGTTCATCTGGTGTTAGCGCTTTAGATTGTCAGCTTGTACTTTGGTGAGTTTTACTGAGAAATGATTGAATTTTGGTCAGCTCTGGATCACAGTCTGCAGAGTATAATTTGCTGTAAAATGTACAGAGGGTGTTATTTATATCTTGTGGTGTCTGAAAGACCCTCAGCTGAGTCATTTAAAACCCAAATGATTTATTTTTCTTTGTTTCGACTGATTTGATTTGCTCAATATTTCCCAGATTTATTATTGTTTTCAAATTGTTACATCTAAGTGTCTAAATTAGGAATTGTGTTCTCTTGTGTATGATATCATTTTATGGGATTTTGAGATTACCAAACTAATTTCAAATGTGTTCACTTGGTGTGTTGGCATGATCAGTCAGCTCTTCAATCTGCAGTTCCAGGTTATTCTGTAGTTCTTGTTCCCCTTTTTCTTATGTGATGAGGATGATATGATTTTGCCCTTCATTACTGCTTTGCTTGTTTCCCACATTAAGAGTAATTTATTTCCATAACGTGACTTCTGTTGGCAGCAGCAACAACACATGGGTTGTTTAAGTCATAGTGGTCTGGTTTCCCCCTGAGCTCCGTCTCCGTTGTTTCCTTTTAATGTTATTTTTCTGTCTTAAATTGTGTAATAATTTCTCAACATTTATTTCATTTTAGAAAGTAAAACTGTCTTGACAAATGTTCCCAAGTACAGGTGTACATTGACTTTATTGTAAACTTGTGTAAACATTTGTGTTCAAGAGCATACATACAATATTGTCATCCCACCACTTTCCAAATCAAACTTCAGCCCTTGATTCAGTTTATTTGAGGGACTTCCTGTACAGGTACACACTCCCACTGATGTAGCCCACATCCTGCTCATCTTTCATGTCTCTCTCATGCACATCTCTCCTGTATTTGTCTGTCACGTTGACCTCTACACGACCCCAGAGTCCCTCCTCCTCCATCAACTGCAGCTCCTTCTCCAGCTCGACCTTGTAGTCGTATGTATGCTCCCCCCTGTGGTCAGCTCTCGTCATGCAGATGAAACCTCCTGGAGGGAACAGAGAGAAACACTTTTTACAGGACAGTCTTGTCTACAGGCTACACCCACACTACATTTGAAAATCCAGTGACAGTAAAGCAGTGAAACGTCATTGTTTTCGAAAGTCTCCGTTTTCTCTGTCCATACAACGGGGGGCTGTCAGTCAGGAAACAGACAAAACTGATGTTAGCAAGCAGGAAAACAACTTCTTTGTCCAATGGTTTTGGTCATTGTAACACTGAATAAAAGGCAGGGAAAGGAGTACCTGGTTAGAACTGGGTTGACATGGTTCATGCAACATGTTGATGCCACTTCTCTGGAAGCTTCCATTAAATTGATTCATCACATTTCAAGACCCTGACTTAGTGGTTATTTTCTCAGAGATTTAGCACTCTCAATAGTGTAATAGAGAATTCCCACGACAGACTTCAATATCCTCGATTGAATGCACTGTGTCAGAGTATTGGGATGTGGACTTTGGTGTGCCACGATGCTGTCTTGGGCCCTCTGCTGTTCTCTATGTGCTAGCACTTGGTGAAATGATCTGCAAATCAGTGTTTCCTCAGCTCAGAACTGTATTTGTGTTATATGGTGCCATTATTACACACTTTCAACCAGGATTAGATTAGACCTATGGCTAGAGAGCATTTGAATGTCTGGGTTCATACATAACAACCACAGGGAGATATTTACACTAAAATAAGGTTGAGGTTTGTTCCGTAAGGGTTCACTGCGTAGGAATTGTGTAATTGTTTGATTTTCTTTGACCTGCAGTTGCTGCTGGTTGACCTGGTAGGTCAGAGTAGATGTCACTGATAGTCTCTGGTGTTACCGGTTAAGGTTACCTGGCTTAGTGGCGTGGAAAAGCTCTCTGACAATGCTGACTGGTACGTAACCAGGTCCCAAAGCAGCGACCAACACCACCACATCAAACGTACCTGAACCAGGAGAGATGGGGGGGGGTGGGGGGGTTGAGGAGACAAAGCAGGATGGTTGAGTGAAATTAAAATGGTGCAGGTGAATTTCCAGTTTCCTCCAGTCTGTTTCTACACAAATTACCAGGGTGGGACCGATATGAGGCCAATAATGATCTTCAATATTTCATGTCTGATTTGATGAAGGATCATCCCTGGCCACAGGTATATTGTTTTTATTATTATTATTATTAGTGTGCTTGCTTCAGCAAAGCACACGTATGTTCTCGTAGTAGTCCTTTATCAGCCTCTCGAAGCATTTCATGACCACCGAGGTGAGGGCCACCAGTCGGTAGTCATTCAAGCATGCTGGAGAAGCATTCTTGGGCACAGGGACAATAGTGGATCTCTTGAAGCAGGCGGGGACCACAGACTCAGCCAGGGAGATGTTGAATATAGTGTTGAACACTGGAGCTAGCTGATTAGCACAGGTCTTCAGTACTCGCCCAGATATGCCATCTGGACCAGCAGCTTTCCTGGTGTTCACCCTCGTCAGAGCCCTCCTCACACTGTGCTCGGTCACAGAGAGTTGCGCTAACTCCGGTTGCGCTAACGGTGATGTTGTTAGCCGGCGAGCTAGCGCTGTTGTTGCTAGCCTCAAACCGTGCATAGAATGAGTTCAGGTCCTCCGCTAGGGATGCGTCGGCACTCACAATTGCGGGGGGTCTGCCCTGGTAGTCCGTTATAGTCCGTAGCCCCTGCCATAGGCGTCTGGTGTCGCGCTGCTCCATCTGCGACTCCACTCTGTCCCTATACCTCCTCTTGGCCTCCTTCACCGCCCTTCTCAGTCCATAGGACGCTGCCTTGTGCTCGTCCATGTTGCCGGATACAAGACCGGAGTCATAGGCAGCAGTGCGGGCGTTCAAAGCGTCGCGGATGGATCTATCAACCCACGGTTTTTGGTTAGGAAAGGACCTAACTTTCACCGTGGGGACGATGGTATCCACTAGCGTTGCTATGCAGCTTGTTACTACTTCCGTAAACTCGCTGACGTCCCTGGAACTGGATTGGAACATGTCCCAGTCGACGTCACGCAGAGCGTCCTGTAGCTCAGCCTCTGATTGGTCAGACCACCGCTTTACGTCCCTCGTCACTACCGCTTCCCGTGCTATCCTTTGTTTATATTCCGGTAGCAGGAAAATGGCGGCATGGTCTGATTTGCCGAACGGAGGGAGAGAGACAGCCTTGTAGCCTCTCTTGAACGGCGTATAGCAGTGGTCCAACGTTCTTTCCCCTCTGGTAGCACACGTAATGTGCTGGTGAAAGTTCGGCATGACTTTTTTTAGGTTCGCCCTATTAAAGTCCCCAGCCACCACCATAGCCGCGTCGGGATGCTTGTTCTGATGCCGACATAACACATCATGTAGGTCCGATAGTGCTACGTCGGTGTCCGCTTGTGGTGGTATGTAGACGGCTGTGGTGATGACCGAGCTGAACTCCCGGGGAAGGTAGAATGGACGGCATGAGATAGTCAGATGTTCCAGGTTCGACGAGCAGGAACGAGAAAGAGTCTTAATGTCCTTGGGGTTGCACCACTTGTTGTTGGTCATGAAGCAAACCCCTCCACCCTTAGATTTGCCAGACTCTTCCGTTCTATCCGCACGGAAAACAGAGAAGGACTCGGTTGGGCATATGACTCGATCCGGCACCAGCGGGGTCAGCCATGTTTCCGTCAGACAAAAGACGTTACAATCCCTCATGTCCCGTTGGAATCTAATCCTCGCCCTAACATCATCCAACTTATTATCCAGAGACTGGACGTTAGCAAGAAGGATGCTGGGCAGAGGTGGACGGTGGGCTTGAACTCTCAGTCTGTTCCGAATTCCGCTCCGTTTTCCCCGATGTTTCCTCCTTCGTCTCCCCGTAGATGCGTCTCCACTGTTGTTGTTGTGGCTCGCTCGTACTATCTCTGCCGGCCACGCTGGGTCGATGGGAAAAGTGGACAAAAACCTTTGTTTTGCGCAAAAGTTTATGTCCAAAAGTGTGCTGCGTTCGTAGGATGTTAGTGCCGATGTGTTTGAGCAAAAAAAGATATTAAAAACAAACACAAAAACTAAAAAAACGCACAATCTCCGCGGAGCTACCACGACGGCGTCTAGACACGGCCGCGCCATCTTAACAGCTAATACTACTACTTCTGCTACTACTACTGGTGCTGCTATTACTTCTGCTTTTACTACCTCTACTGTACGATCTTTTAACACAGTATCTTTCTGATTAAATTGAGTTTAAAAACATTTTTAAGCTGAAGCAAGCACACAAATTTTCTTCAGAAAATGTAACCTTTTCTAGTTATTACTATTATTACTACCCACCCAGTCTCATCCTGCCTTAAGGAGGTGCTATAATAATAATTTCATTAGTCTGGGCTTCATTGGAGAGTTTTAGTGTCCCATGATGGTTTAAATTCTGTGGCATGAAAGTAGTCAAATGAAAATAGCATGAAAATTGTCAATTTTAAAGATCTGCACAAAATACTGGCTATCAGCAGCTTCAATCCAAACATATCAGTATCAGCCTTCAAAAGCCCATTTGGGTCCAACCCTTCCCATCATTGTCTATAATGTGATATTATTAGAGAGCCGGTACTGTACCAGGCTCTGCAGGCAGTGGCTGGGTTCCCAGCAAGGCCAGTCTGAGGTCCTGGTAGAGGCCGGTCTTAGCAGCCTGGTCCAGCATGCCTTTACTGCCGTCGATTCCCTCAAAGTGTCTGAAGCCAGCTTCACTCATCTACACACAGCAGAGGAACAGCACAGGTACCATTAACACACACCTTAAAGTTAACATAGGCAAAGAGCAATTCTGAATAGTCCAGGTGTGTGTGGGGAGGGTTAAACAGCAGCAGGCTCAGGGGTTGACACTGGAGGTAGCATTGAACAGCCGCATGGCTGTTGGCACAAACGAGTGCTTGAAGCGATCCCTCGTGCTCTTATCTCACAGCTCCGTAGCCAGTCAGGTAGTCAGTCACCTAGGAAACCACAGGTGCCTCCACCTTGTGACGACTCTGACTTTACCAGAGTCACACAAACGCAAACGACTCACCATGGCAACGCCTCACTTGGGGCTTCCGCAGTCAGTGGACGCCGCCCATGTGGCAGCTTGAAATGGCGTCACCTCGTGTTCAAAAAGGGGCACCAGTCACTGGCAGGCAGAAGGAGGCAAGTCCTCATCTTCTCACCCAGCAGCAGGGGCTGCTGGGTGTTGAAGGCACTCGAGAAGTCAAAGAACATGACCCTCACAGTGCTTCCGGCTTTGTCCAAGTGAGAGTAGGCCTTTTGCAGCAGGTAGATGATTGCATCATCCACTCCGATTCAAGATTCAAGATTCAAGAACTTTATTTGTCACATACACACACAGGATGTGCAGTGAAATGAAAAGTGGCAATGCTCAACAGGAATGTGCAAAGGGCAACAACAGTACACAGTATTTACAATAAAAACAAAAAAAAACAGCACAATATTTACAGTAAGAGAACTATTTAGAATGGTAAAGAAATAAAAATAAAAATATAGTAAAATATGAAAAATGTGTATATATATTTAATATAAATTATGTGTAGTCGTTACCTAAGTGTGTGAGTGTGTGTGTGCATAAGAGGGGCAGTGTGTGGGTCTTGGTGGGGGTCCTGGTGAGGTCAGAGTTCACAGTCCTGATGGCCTGAGGAAAGAAACTCCGTCTCAGTCTCTCTGTTTTGGCAGCGTGACTACGGAGGCGCTTGCCTGACCGCAGCAGCTGAAACAGTCCGTTGTTGGGGTGGTGAGGATCCTTCATGATCCTGCAGGCTCTGGTTCAGCCGAACGCACTACTCTCTGCAGAGCCCTCCTATCCTGAGCGGAGCTGGTAGGCGAATTGCATGGGGTCCAGTGATGTACTTACCAAAGGTCTAAGGTGAGCGAGGACTAGCTTTTCCATGGTCTTCATAATGTGGGATGTTAGTGCTACTGGTCTGTAGTCATTGAGGACTGTGGGGTGCCCCTTCTTGCAATGAAAAAAATGATTCTGACCCCTTTTAAATGTTACATGTTTTAGTCTAGGTTATTTAATTGATTTTAATGTGTAAATTCCTACATATCTTTTTAAATTAATTTATAAATGTACTGCCCTAGTTTAAAATAAGTTAATTTCATTTAATTAAAAGTAATTACAAATAATAAATATAAATATAATAAAACTATAAAACTAAATGTACACATACTGTCCTGTCTGCGCATGTGCGGACACTTGCCACCATTTTACGTTCTGGAGGCGGGGATTTTTTTTCCACTCTTTCGGATTTGCGTTAGTATCTCCTCACATGCTGAATTTCCTAGGCTCTCCTATAGTAAGTAAACAATTTATAACCATGGGTGTATTGTATTTTTACCTAAACAGTGTTCTGTTTACACTTAAAAGAATTAAGTGTAGTTAGCTGTCAGTTGTGTGTTTTGATAGATTGACATTAGCTAAAGTTACAGCAGCTAGCTTAGTTGTGTAAGTTAACATTAATTAGTATCGTTAACATTAAAAGCTAACTTGATGTTGCTCTCAAGTTAAATGTGTGATGATGTGTGTCTTGTTAGACTTTTTTATTAGTTTGTCATTCTAACGTAAACGGAAAGACAGCCCTGCCGTTAAGGTAATGTGAGGTTGCAGCAGCAAGCTGCCGCCCAAGGCTACGTCCACATTAAGCCGGGTACAATTGAAACTGGCGTTTTCGGGTCTAGCATTTTCGAAAAGCACGGCAGAGATGACGGCTCGCTCACGCCTGGATCAAAGCATTGAAACGTTATCGTTTTCGAAAGTCTCCGCATTGCTCAGTGAAACTTCCCTGGATAAGTAGAAGTTGAAATAGTGCTATCCCCTTACACAATCAGATCTTAGATTTTATGAAAATTAATCACAATTTACTAACATTCTGTATTTAAAGAGGGCAGTCCATTTACCGTATGTGTAATGAAGTCATTGTATACATTTTTTTAGGTTACCACAGTTTAGAAATATTCTTGACATTTTTTGTAATTATGATGTATTTAGGAATATTTTAATCTTCTTAATTCTTTTACACAGGCTAAGTGATGTCAACCTTAAAAGGGCAGCAGTCCTCAAGGCACTTTGCATCTACTTTGGTGAGGATGATGACATCTCATTCAGGAGTATATGGTAAGTCATTGTATTTGCATTTGCCAGTCACATGCACTGTTTTACGTGTTTTATTTTAGAAAATATTTTAAGATTCTACTGTCACTCGCCCACTAGTGATTACAAGGTAGAGAAAATGGCTTTCACAAACATGATTTAGAGGGACACTCGTCGAAAACAAACCCAAATAACTTAAAACTTAAATCTGTAACTTGCCGCATGCTGTCGTGTTTTGTGGTCTAGAGCCATGATCATGATGATGTCGAAGCTTGCTGTTTATTTGAATCAACTGCTGCAAAAAATGCTCTTGCTAGTGAAGCGCATCACTACTGTACTTATGCACAGTATGAAAGGATCATTCTGTTTTAGCCCATTGATGACAAATGCATTAACATTACTGCTGATCAATTTTAGAAAATGTATTTTATAAGGAGCCATAAGGTTGAGAATATTCATGGCTTTGTCAAGCTTTGTGGTGAGGAAATGAAATCCAGAAGAGTAAAACAACATGGTTGTTGGCTTTGTATGGCGAGTCTCATTAATAGGCTAAAACATTTAAAACCACCCGCCCTCGGGTTGATGCCGTTGGGGCCTGCCGCTTTGCCCTGCTGGAGTCTCTTCAGCTCTCCCTTCACCTGGTTGGTGGTGAAAGCCAGTCCAGGTAGGGAGGGGGAAGGGGGTGATACTGGACTGAGTGGTGGCTGAGAGGAGAATGTTCGTAAAACTGCTGGCCATCATGGACAACGTCTCTCACCCACTTCACTTCTGGCTAGGCAGAGGAGCACGTTCAGCAGAAGACTCATCCTGCCTCGGTGTACCATGGAGCGGCATCTTCTCCATCGCCATTAGACTGTCCAATTCATCCCTGGATTAACCATCACCCATTTCCCCTCAGGGATTCATAAAGTACCTACCTACCTATAAGGCTGTCGCGGTTTGAAATTCTCCCACCGCGGTTGTGTATGTGGCTCATCACCGCGGGATGCGGTGGTACCGCCCTTTTTCTTTTTTTAATACATGCGAGTTTACCCACGATCGGTTCAGTGTAGTTCAGTGTAAGACACTAGCGGGTCCTAAGAACAGGAAAAAAATGTCTAACGTCGTAGGAGTCCCAAACAATTTCAAACATGTTTGATAATCTATCCATTTGTCCCTCAACATTGTGAAATCTGATGAAAGTAGGGATGTGAACGTGTACACGGAGTTTGAATCATAAACGTTTAGAAAAAATCCCTATCCAAAAAACGTATTATTAGTATTTGTGGCAGCTGGGGGAGGGTGGGTGAGACTTAGCGTGGATCCAGGGGAGAGTTGAGTCGGTGGACTGACTCTGGCTGCCCCCTGGAAGCCTGGCGGACTGGGGCAGCCTTGGTGCTCCGCGGCTGACCTGCCGGGAGGGGGGAGGTGCGCGCGCCGGGGAAGACGGTGCTCTACACGGCCGTCAGCGCCGGGGCGGGTTTATATCGCTGTGTGCAAATAAAACGGCCTGCTGACCAGTTAACTCTCCTCCTGTCTATGTCTCTGTCTGTCACGGACCCCGGTACTGTGGTGAGTCCGCCACAGTATTATTATTATTATTATTATTATTATTATTATTAATGTATTATTTTTTTACCCAAAAAAAACAAACTGTAGCCTAACTTACAATCGTTGTCATAAATTGGGAAATAAACTACTTACCTACTAAATACCAAGCGTCTTTCAAATCAATCACGTTAGTTAATTATGTTAACCAGCCAATGCGCACGCTCGCAAATTCACTCCGGCTCACTAAACACGGCGAATGTCAAAAAGCTCTTCGTGGCAGTGTGTATTATGTGAAAAAACACTCATTATACTAGCCCTAAAGTGTTGTTTTCATTATGAGTTTAGTCATACTTTACACCAAATACACATGAATATGATTAATTTAATAATGAAATGGAAAACAAATAATGAAAAACGTACAAAATACCGGACTCTTTTTTTCTTTTTTTTTAACAACCGCGGTTGTCGCGGTGGTTTGTTTTCCATCCGCGGGTGCCTTGACACAACCGGGGTGGTGCGGTGATGCGGTTACCGCGACAGCCCTACCTACCTAACCTCAATGTAAGTCGCTCTTGATAACAGTGGCAACTAAATGCCTAAAATATAAAACTTAAAGTGGACATATTATAGAAAATGGCTTATTCCTGGCCCTTATACATGTTCCACATGTTACCATTGACCTAAGTAGCCGAGAAAATGTGAAATCTGGAAGTCAACCCCTTTTTCTGTATTTTCCTTTTTCCAAAAACGGTGCCAAATGGGCCAAAACAGGCCGTTTCAGAAAGTAGCTCGTTTATACGTCATAACGGGCGCTTCTTAACATAATCCAACCCCTCTCAGAGCATGCCCACGCCCAGGTGAACAACCACTCCCATTTACCTCGTCTCAAAATGCAGCTCTCAGCACCGCAAGCCGTTGCTTATGGTGCATTCCATTGTACTCGGAAATCGATAATTCCGAGTCAGTATTCCAATCTAAATGTGTTCCAGTGCATCTGCTCGGGAAAACATAATCGCCCGCAGCAAACTCATGTTTGAATGGCAAGTCTCACAATGCAAGCATCTAAAGAGGACCTACATCAACTACTACAGCGCCATTAGTGAAGAGAATCAGCGCATATCACTGTCGGACGCCGTTTTTGCCGAGTACAATGGAATGCACCATTACTTTACGAACAGTGGAGCTACAACGACAACATGTCTACGGCCAGGGGTCCGTTCCAAGAAGCAGCTTCAACAAACTCTGAGTCTAACCCTGAACTCTGAGTTGATTAACTGATAGGAAACTCTGGGTTTTCGGTTCCAGAACGGCTGAGCTGAGTTAGTTCAATCAACTCTCGGTATGTTAACCCTGAGTTAAGCGCGTGCCTGACGACAATAAAAAGCCATCATCAATGGAGGTCCGATACTACGATTCACCATGGCAACCAGCAAGCAGAAGGGTCGTAAAGGAGAGGGAATTGGCGTGGGAGAGAATCGCTGCCCGAGTCAAATGTGTACGTTTGAATGCAGTAGTGTATTCATTTAACATTTAACCACACTTTCTTATAATATTACCTACATGTGAGAAAGTGGTGGAATGGTATTGGAAAAAAAATATTTTCATTTAGGTGCAATCCCACGGGCGCAAAGCACTCTTGGCAGCAGCTGAAAATGAAATATAAAAACATACTTCAAATGGTGTACTTGGGGCGGCAAATTAGAAAGGCAGATCTAGAAATGTAATTACTGGAACACAAGTTAGAGGTGGGTGCATGGTCACAGGTGAAATGTGTTGGAACAATATAAAAATACTAACTGTTGCTTTTGTATTTGTAGGAAATAAAGAAGACCAAATGAAAGGTGTCTTTATTTGACTGCTCGGGGTGGTGGTAGCTTAATCCGTGAACTGTAAACGGCATATTATATCTCGGACAGCTCTTCCATCCTGGACATAGAACATCTAATCGGGGTCTCAAAATCCTCTCCCGACGTGAGGCTATGCGAATTACTTCCGCTTGAATATCGATCGGGTTACCGAGGAAAGGACACGCCATGTCCGACAGCTGCTTCAGGTTCAGCAGAGGGAGGAGACAGGGAGAAAGTCAGGGTTTGTTCAAGAAAACCTGCCAGCGAGCAGGTTAGGTTCACAGAGTCAGTTACCATGGTAACTGAATCAGAGTTTGAGTTACCTCTCTTTCTGGAACGGAGAACCCAGAGTTTCCCTCATCTCAGGGTTAACAAACTCAGAGTTTTCACTAAACCCGCTTTCTGGAACAGGCCCCTGGACAGAGCGGATTAATTTTATTTTTAACGGCAACGGCTACAGTTTTTTCTGTGTGTGATGATCAGTCCTCAGACTGCTTGAGCAACGGCAGGATTATCATCTAAATTGAAGCTTAAAGATGGAGCACTTCATAAGGTATGTGACCCATCTGCAAACTTGGAATCTGTAAGTGTCACCATGTTTTGATTTAATTTACAAGTTAGTCTGGTTAGTATATTCGACTGCTGGTTAGCTAACGAGCTAGCGGGGCTAGCCACGGGCTTGTGGAAGAAGTAAGAAAACTAAAGCTGGAGTCATTAAAAGTAAAGCAAAGTAAAAGTAAAGTTATTGGTTGGAGTCAGGACTCATCTTTAAGTTATTTGTTGGGGCCAGTGTCTGTTTTATAAGTCTGTCGAACGTGTCAGGCTTGGTAAACTTTAGCCACCATTAGTACAATCGTGTTTGGTTGTTTGGCTGCGCTGTTTGGATGCAAATAGATTGCATCCAATAATATATTGGCTAACTAGTTCATCAAAATTGTCAATCCTAGCTTGTCTGCAAGTTGTATTCAATAAGCTTATGGACATGAGCCATAAACAGACCGGCTACAGCAGAGAGTGTCGTTCACACACCCACATACACAAAACAAAGTACAATATTACACAGAATTGTTATCATTGAGAAACTAAGTGGAACCGCTCAGCTGCCTCTTCCCATTCTGGGTCAGACTCCGGCTCAAACATGTCCGGTCTCAGTGTTGGTTCTGGAGCGGACGCCATGGTTACAGTAGATTTCTGCATCAAGCTTGTTTGTTTACCTTGAGCAGCATGAGCTCTGCTCTCCGCCTCCGCCAGGCAATCAGAGCAGTGCTCATTACATACAACCTCCACGCCCTCAAAACAGCCTGTTCTTTACAATGAAGAAAATGAGTCTTACCAGTTGAGCAACACGTCCAGTCCCACAGGCAACATCCAGAACCAGAGCCGTCTCACGACTTTCATGGAAGTTAGACAACAGACAATCTAATGCCAGAGTCTGTGAGGTGTGATCAAGGAGAGACATGTCCTGTTGAAGTAAAATGTGTAAAACCAGTCAAACCAGACAGCAGTGAACTAACTAACAGTGGGGTGAGATAATTGTTTCCAATGGAGTTTCTCTTGCTTCAGGGTTTTTCCCAGAAAAAAAGTATCAGCGTGTTGAAACAAGGCAGAACAAGGCAGATCTGTCCACTAGCACCAGGAAAATGTCACTTGATTCAAGAAACTTCTAGAAACAAAACTAGTGTTTTGAGAAAAGTAAGATTTTATAACTCAATACAAAATTCAATCCCTCCTTAAGATGGACATTTTACAATGATGCACCTGTATAAATGTAAGATTTGTTTTGATAAAAACTATTTGTAGGGGGTCTAAACCCATTTCTAGAACTTCAACTAGGATGAGGTTCTTACACTTACCTTATCATAGTTCTCTGCCCAGACATCGTAGCGTTCAACCTGATCCTTTGAACTGGTGCCTTCATAAGATTTCATGAATGTCCTCACATCGTCAAACGATCTGGTGGAGTCTGACATGATGAGAAACCTGTATGTTGCTGTGTACACACACACACACATGTATTCAGACAAACAGCCACACACACACACACGTCATTGGCCTGTCTTGTCTTCCACCTTCAAATTAATGGACATTCCTGCCTGACCTGTCTGACCGAGTCAGTCTAACACCAAGCGATCGGAGAGGCAGTGGTTGTCTACTGGAAGCATTGGCATCAGCAGGCTATAAGTTGCACAGAGACAGTGGCCAAAATAAGAAAAGGTGTGGTGGACTAAATGCTGTTTTGAAGGTACACCACTAGTTAAACGAGTTACAGCCTTGTCCTTAATGTTGCACATTGGTAGTGTCAGTGACCTACCTTGCCATCTTTTCATAAATAGATAGCAAGGTTACTTGACCATCAAGGTTTGTGCAGTCGGTGCAGTATGAACTTGGCTGCAGTATTAACTAGCTGGTGAGCTTTGTAAAATGCTACACTTTTTATGTTGGATGCAGCTCCCCACAGTGCTCTGTTCACAGAATCGCCTTAGAATCGCCCCTTGCTGGAAGCCCTTCACCTGAATTGAATCTAAGATGTCATTTAATCCACACAATTATTCTTTATTTTATTTTAGATGGCTGACAAGATAAATCAACTTCAGTCTGTCTGAAACCTGCCTCACCCTGCCTGGAGCTGCTGACCCCAAAACTATTTAATAAGTCTGGGTTTTAGTGCCCCATGATGCTATAAATGCTGTTTCCCTTGTCAGGATGGAAACAGCTCAAAGTGTGAAAATGTGGCTTGATAAGATGATTTATGTGGAGGAATATATTGCACAAGTTGCACAAATATATATATATTTACTGCCAGAACACTAAACATATTTAGTTGTTTTTATCTCACCTGCACGTTAGTAATTTGCATCTCTCCTTTGTGTGTTTTTCATGATAATTTATCACTTTGATTATAGTTTTTATCGCTGTACAAATAATCTAAACTATATATAGATCTACATAACTATAGTCAGATCATAATACCCATATTACAGTTGTTACAACTCACCTATACCAGAATGCTGAGCGACTTCAGGAGAATCCAAGAGGAACACAAGAAACTGATGCAGTCAAATATATAAGAGCTGCTGTTCACTGGTTGGCTGAAGCAGCAGAGCTGGAACAGATCCGGCTTGTAAAACCAGATTCCTGTTGGGGGTAAGTTAGAAATGTAGAGATACAGCACAGCAATACAGAATGCAAAGCAAGTATAGGCAGGCAGGCAGACTGTCATTTATCTATCATATGACACTGTTAAAGCAGTTTGATTATGTGAAAGTAAATTAGCACACAATAATGCTAGAATTTATCATTTATCATTTAGTGTCTGTTGTACTGATGCTGGGTTGCCACAGACATGTGGTATGTGTGTCATGAACATGAACATGTTGCAGAGGAAGCTAGTGAGGTCTGGATTTAAGGCCCTGCAAGGAAGTCATGAATCTGACCTTGACCAGACCACTGCTATGTGGAGAGAGCCTATAGGATGAACCATGTTAAACATGTTATCTAAGCATAAGTGAACCAATCATGAGAGACTTCTTTGTTCCAAAGAAACTATAAAGATTGTATTTAGCTGATTTTCAGAGAGAGAGAGCATAGAGACACTTTGACTTTCTGTGTGACCTGTGTCTTTCTCTCTCCAATATATCTGTATACAATATATTTTTATACTTCAACCTGTCAATGTTTTGTGTGTTATTTAAAGAGTTCTGAGTGCTTACAGGCAATTTCCACAACATTTTTGGAGGTTCCACCGAGATCACTACATGCTCTGCAGTAGTTTATTTTTTTCGACACGCCTGAGCTCAGCTTCTTAGGCAAAGGGACGGCAGTAAGTGATCTGAACTTTTGAAAATTATTTAGTGGGATATAGAGAACTAATTGGTACATGTTAATTGTGTGGAAATTGCATTTGGTTATTCTTCTCAAATTCTAGTGTATGGGTTTAGTTTTAAAACATGCATTGATGGTTGTTGAAGTTTTGTGTTTGTGTGTTTAAGGCCATTTAAAAAATAAAAAAAAGGCTGGGGCAGTATTCCTCATGCCTAAAGGGAGGGGCAGCTGTGTGTGTGTGGCCCCCTCTCTCTCTTCCTGCCCATTTGGGAATTGTGCTTTTGTGTGTTTAAGAGATAGAGAGAAAAGCTATTTGTTGTAAGGAAAAGTAGTTTTGTTAATGTCATAGGACTATATTAGTTTGTTAATGTCATAGGAATATATATATATATAATTTTAAGAATTTATTATACATTGTGTAATTAGATATATTGATATAAAGTTTTGCTGCCACCAACAGCAGTTATAAAAACCTACAGGGTCCAGCACAAATTATGCATGAGAAGTATGGCTCTGTTTTCACAGTTTTTGCAAAGATGGCTAAGAGATTTGATGAGAAATTAAGAAAGTTAAAGTGCGAGCTGCAAAGAAGGTTAATGACAAGTGGTCAAAGCAGATTGAATGTCTGAAGTTGTGGGAGAAAGAAGCGGATCAGTCTACTGCACCTGAACTCCTTCCCTTCCTGACCCACCACATCAACACATCTCTGGTGTCTGGATGCTTTCCCTCTGCTTTCAAGACTGCCAGAGTCACCCCCCTTCTGAAGAAACAACACTTGACCCCTCTGAGGTCAAGAACTACAGACCGGTTTCCCTTCTACCCTTCCTATCAAAAACTCTTGAACGTGCTGTCTTCAATCAACTGTCCTTGTACCTCCACCAGAACAACCTCTTGGATCCCCACCAGTCTGGGTTCAAAGTGGGTCACTCGACCGAGACTGCCCTCCTGGCAGTGACGGAGTCGCTCCATGCCGCTAGAGTGAACTCTCTCTCCTGTCCTGATACTCCTGGACTTGTCTGCAGCGTTTGACACGGTGACACAAGATCCTCCTCTCCACCCTTGAGGGGATGGGTGTCTCAGGTTCTGCACTCTCCATGTTTGCATCCTACCTGACGGGTCGCTCCTACCAGGTAGCTAACTTATTGCACTCTTACCTTAACACTAGTTATGCTCTTAGTTGCTTGTTTAGGAAGGAAATGCACTTACAATTTCTGGTGACTAGTAGTTTTCTTGCCTACCTATGTTGAATGCACTTATTGTAAGTCGCTTTGGATAAAAGCGTCTGCTAAATGACTGTAATGTAATGTAATGTAAATGTAATGAGAGGACTGAGAAAGTGTGTAAGAGTGTTAAGGCGTTTGTGACACATATGAAACATATGAAAACACATATGAAAAAATGGCGCAGCTGATGCCCAGAGCTTTTGTTGAAAAAATAACAGACACAACCATATACGACGCCATTTTGGGATCATGTAGCAGAGTTTGACCAAACATGGTCACGAGATGGCTCCTTTGAGGAATCCCAGATAGCGTTGTTCCATCAACTCATAGATCCTCCCAACCCTTCAGGGTCTCCTATGTTGGAATGTGTTGGGGTCTGAGGCACACACCTGTAGCAGTCTTCTCTTTATAAATACCCACCTGCGCTGAATTGTGCGCTTGTGTACTCCTCCCAGTGTCCTCCCACTACTCCTCCCAGTGTCCTCCCACTACTCCTCCCAGTGTCGTCCCACTACTCCTCCCAGTGTCCTCCCACTACTCCTCCCAGTGTCGTCCCACAATCATCCATAAATGGTCAATGCTAAATAGGTCATGAATATGCCGACGTTGTTAAGGAGCCTTTGTTGGACTATCAATGAGGGAAAGACGGAGAGACGCCAGCTGCAAGAAAGGCGAAATTTGCGGAGTGCGAGATCGAGGTCCTCATCACTGAGGTTGAGCGCCGTAAAGGTGTAGCTACTGTCTGGGGCTCAGTAGAGGATCTGGGCCACATTGTGGAGAACAGCACAAGCCCTAATAATCCGGCACACCTTAATAATAATAAAAATAAACTTTAGTTTAAGTTACAAAGTGCTTTAGAAGACAAAATAAAAATAGTAGACAAACTGACGATGAACACAATGATAAAAACAATTTAAAAATTATGAAGTTAAGTTAAGTTATTAAGTTATACAACATTGAGCATAAGGAGCTACATATGAGAGAGTAAACTATGCTTAGCCCCTCAGTTGTATTTTTGCCCCCTCAGTTTAAGCTTTATGTATCTATAGAAAAATATTTCCATAGGTGTATGCTAGGACGTCCATAGTAGCCCACTGAAACAGAGCTGAGGAGATCGATAGACAGACAGACACGTCACTTAGTTCGGTTTCTCAGCCTGCTTGCTTTTCGTGGTGGTAAATACATTTCCCCCATTGTGGAGAGAGAGAGCGAGAGAGAGAGAGAGAGAGAGAGAGAGAGAGAGAGAGAGAGACTCCTGCTGATTTTGACAGAGAATCGTTATCGTTCATAAATTCTCTGCAGTGCTCCGTTCTTATGTGAGTCTGATTAATAAATGTATTCTTTGATTTTGAACAGTAGCCTCATGTTGTTGTTATTTAGCCTTTCTGAGGCTGTTGCAGGTTAAATCACTGAGTTTTATTTTATGAAAAATTGCCCCTTCAGTCACTTCATCCTGGCGCCGGCCCGGTAAAATAATCAATAAAATAAGAGTTAAGAGAATGCCTTTGTATAAAAATAGGTTTTAAGTAGTGGCTTAACAGATACAACAGACCACAAACCCTGTGGAAGCACACTTATAAAACTATGTTTTTAAGAGGACTGAGCTTTATTTTGTGATCTCCTCATCGGGCGTTGCTGATTCCCGTGTCTGAAAAACTTTGCGGTGAGCTCTACGGGTGAAAGGATGCGTAGAACTGCACCTTTTACCACATAGAATTTTTCTATAAATCCCGACGTTTGCGGTAAAATATGCGTACGCACATTTCACCCCCGTTAACGCCACTTTTTTGTGCGTAGCAACCTTTATAAATGAGGCCCCTGGACTGTCCCACCGGACCGATCCATCCCAATGCACCCCCAGCACCTCCACCGCGACCAGCACAGAAACTGTCGCCACCTGGACCACCGCCCTATCAACCACAACGGACGGTTCCTGCCATCCCTGCCATCTACCCCTCCCTGACAGATCTGGAACCCCTACCATGGGGTCACCAGTCTCCTCCAGGACGAGGTACGGCGAGAAAACATAGAAACCCTTTTTCTCTCTGACATTTTGACCCCGACTAGCCCGAGTGCAGACAGGCAGAGACAGAGGCTACCAAAGGGGAGGACGAGGAGTGAGGAGGGGGAGAGGCAGAGCTCCAAGCAGAGGAAGAGGGCGCGGACAGAACACGGACAATGAATGTTATATCTGTGGCAAGAAAGACCACTGGACACGTGAGTGTCCCCACAGAGACGATGGATGTTTCATCTGTTGTTCCAAAGGACATTGGGCGTGTAAGTGTCCCCACAAATATGAAGAAGATGACCAGCCAAGACAGCAGAAAAAGTTTCTACAAATCAAGAGGTTTCTGGGAGGGGGGTGCAGCGGGAGAGGATTGATCTGGGGAGACAGGAAGGGTCACAGCAACAGGTGAGCATGAGCCTTAAAAAAAAATGTAACTGATAAACCTGACCAACACATAGCGTAAGGTGTAATGCCAATGATAAAATTTAGAAATTTAAAAAATAAGGAAGTAGATTTAATGCCAATTGAAGAATTGCACTGTACTGCTAAGGTTGTGTGAGATGTATGAGGATGTTGAGAAACAATGGGTTTGAGTAAGTATGTACATCAGGGCTGCTGACTGGGTTGAGTGTATACTGGAGTAGTGACTTTAAAATGAAAAACATGGCAGGCACTAGGACACGTAGACCGTGCCAGCCACAGTATCCACTCAAACCTGAAGCTATAGAGGGAATCACACCAGTTTTAGAAGCACTGTTAAAAGAGGGAATAATTGTGCCATGCCCAGACTCACCTTGTTCCACTCCTATCTTTCCTGTTAAAAAAGCACCAGTAAGCCTGACGCGTGGAGATTTGTTCAAGATTTGAAAAAGGTAAATGATGCAGTATATCACAAGAGCTCCAATTGTAGTGGATCCGTACACACTGCTGGGACAGGTACCCCCAGAAAGTAAATCCTTCAGTGTGGTCAACCGAGCGAATGCATTCTTTAGTGTTCCAATATCACAGTTCGGCATCTAAATTTGAAGGTAAATTATATACATGGACCAGAATGCCACAAGGTAGAATCACCAACAGTCTATGCTGCGGCATTAGGAGATTATTTGGAAAATCGGAGATTTTAACATAGGAGCACTGTGATACAGTATGAAGATGATCTGTTGATTTGCTCACCAACAAAGAAGGGGTGGAGAGAAAGCAACTGTAAATATGTTATTATGTGGATTGGTCTGAATTTGAACTTGTGTCTTCCTAAATGTTTGTTTCATTTCTATGCAGTGTTGACAGATGGGAAGGATCATGTGTCAAGAAGAGGGGATAGTGGAAGCTATGAAGAGACAGTGGTATACACAAGGCTTCTCAAATTACTCCAGAAAAAAAATTGTTTGAAATGCATAATTTGTGCAAAAAAAAACAATGTTGGCAGAGGGAATCAGACACAGCAGTCTAGCCACCCAACACCAGACGAACTATTTGATTATTTAATGATGGATTTCATTATGTTAAGCCCATGTGAAGGCAGAAAGTACTGTCTGGTCATAGTTGACATGTTCTCTAACTGCATTGAAGTTTTTCCCACAGGTAAAACCGACAGTTGAGATCTATAGATTCACAGGTGAAAGCAGCCCTTCCGTCACCCCTGACGGGGGGAGAACCTAGTACCTATGAGAGGTTTATTGGCGTCGAAACGCTACCTTGGAAGAACACATTACAGATTCAGTGGACTCACTAAGAGAACTTACAAAAGACCTAAGAGACTTTGGTAACACTTTATAATAACTACACACTATGAAGCATTATTAAAGTATTAGTAAATACGTAATTCATCATTCATAAAGCATTACTCCTACATTAATACACATTAGTAATTAATTCATAAACACAGTTATAAATGTTTTATTCTTGATTAATAAGCTAATATATAATGTGTTTAATGACTGTATTTTCATACTTTATAAATGATGGATTCACCATTTCTAAATTAAGTATTATATCAATTACAAACGAGTTATTTAGGAGTTGTTAATGGTTCATAAGATCATTTAGAAAGAGTAAGTTAATGATTGACAAACTATTTAGATGTACATTTATGAATGCATTTATCCATATAATGATTTAGACATGCACTAATGGTTAGTTAGTGTGTTAATAGATGTTTTATAAACACTTATTAATACTGCAATTCATGATTAATTCAGGTAGTTACAAAGCATTTACTAGTTGTTGGTTAAGTATTTTGTGTGACCTCATCTAAAGTGAGGACTATCTATGCCTTACAAAGCATTTACAAATGAGATTGAAAGGCTGGCAATACCTGAAGGACCATTCCAGCAGTACCTCAAGACTCAAGACTTAACCCTCAGGCATCATTATGGACATTTTTGTCCATTTGAGCAAATTTTTCCTCTTGATCTGGCCATCATTTTGGCTGTGTTAGTGCATATGGCACAATTTTTTTTGTAAGAAAGTCTCTCTCTTGACAAATTTTGGAATTCAAATTTAATTTTTCAAATAGATCAATAGAACACTGTGAAAAAAATTTACTACCCTCTTAAGTCATTAAGGACAAAAATGTCCACTTCCAAAAAACTGCTATAAAAACTTTACAGATTAATATTTTTTCTGCTTTTTTCTGCATAAATCTCTTAAACAACTTCAGCCCTGCTCAAAACTACCAAACATTCAATCATTTTGAGGATTTGAACCTTTTAAATGCCAGTTTGATTACTTGATGTCACTGTTGTTATTTATGAAAAAAACACAAAAATTTATGTTTTTTCCCTAAAAAAATATTAGCATCATGTAATCAAACTGGCATTTAAAGGGTTAAAATCCTGATAATTATTCAATATTTGATAGTTTTGATCAGGACTGAAGTTGATCAAAAGACTTAACCCAAAAAAGCAGAAAAAAATATTATTTGTATAGCAGTTTTTGGAAGTGGACATTTTTGTCCTTAATGACTTAAGAGGGTAGTAAATTAAACTGATGCCTGAGGGTTAATACAAGACTCAATTAATATAAAAGGAAACAGACACAACACAAAGTGATATAGAAAATATACATATTTATTGAAATTGTTTGTATTTTATACAAACAATGTAAAATAAAAACATACCTCTCAGCCATTCATTCATTTAAAAAAAAAAAACCCAAAAAAAACACAGATTCTCCTTCAGAACATGGCTGGATAAAAAAACATTTGTAACTGTACTGTTGATATAAAATGTAAATAAACCTCTGCAATCTCATAAAACTAAATTTCTGTCAAGGGTAGACATGTAAACATGGCTGAATAAAAATGTACCAACGCCAACAGAGAGAAGTCCCATAATACCATAAATAAAATTCTTACCTTTCACAGTGTCAAAATTCAACTAAAATCCTATCTTTCAAACAGTTCAGAGTAGCAGTGCTGATCTAGGCCAAGTTTTAGTTATTCCTATACTTCAGAGTAGGTGTGAAAACCTTCTTAGATCCTAAGTCAGCTTTCCTACTCTCCTACCCCAGCATCACAGCTCACTTTTTTTTTATGGGCAGTAGCTTTCCGGAAGCCTTATAGGCTTTGATTGTGTCCTCTATTGCCGGGTCCTCCTGAATTGCAGTGGCACATTGTGTGGCAAACACACTGAGTTTCACCTGACTGGTTTTTAAGGAGTTCCTTATACTTGCCAGACGCAGCAATACACAGCTCCGCGATTGGAGCATTGACCACTACCGTGTTCCGGTCCACCCCCACATGCTTGAAAGCAGCAGACATGGTCCCTCCTCTACTGTACTGCCTAAGAGTTTTTTTGTACCGGGCCACCACCTGTTCCGGTTTTTGGGCTGCAATTCAGAGAACATAGAATTAGTGTTATCCACAGTAAGATTTTTTAATGTACTCGCACACATACTCTTTGAGACACACACACACACACACACACACACACACACACACCACTGAATGTAGGCTTGCGAGTCAGACACACTCACATTTAGTTTCAATCTACAGTATAGACGGGAGATCAGAATGGTTGCAAGAGACCTACATGTAGATGGTTTACCAAGATTCAAGATTCAAGATTCAAGAAGTTTAATTGTCACATACACACACGAGGTGTGTAGTGAAATGCAAAGTGGCAATGCTCAGCAGAAATGTGCAAAATAACAGGTTCACACTATTTACAATAACCAACACAATATTTACAATGTCACAGTTTTTAAGAGCTCTATATAAAAAAACAACACAATATTTACAATAAGAGCACTTTATAAAAAAATATAGTAAAAAAAGGGAAAATTGTATGTATAATATAAATTATAAATTATGTGTAGTCTTTACCTAAGTGTGTGTGTGCATAAGAGGGGCAGTGTGTGTGTCTTGGTGGGGGTCCTGGTGAGGTCAGAGTTCACAGTCCTGATGGCCTGAGGAAAGAAACTCCGTCTCAGTCTCTCTGTTTTGGCAGCGTGACTACGGAGGCGCTTGCCTGACCGCAGCAGCTGAAACAGTCCGTTGTTGGGGTGGTGAGGATCCTTCATGATCCTGCAGGCTCTGGTTCTGCACCTCCTGGTGTACAAGTCCTGCAGGGTGGGGAGTCCAAGTCCTCCAGGTTATTCCTCTCTAACCAGAATGCGATTTTTTACGGTACAATTAGTTAGTTAGCGCAAACAACAATCGCACATGCAATGTCACGTCATGTGGGAAGAACCAGCCAGTAGAGGAACAATTGTACAGCAGAGCTAAGCAGGAGCAAACTGACAAACCCAGTGAGTGGAAAGGGGTGAAAGGAGCACTTTAACCTCTCTGTCGTGTCTTTTGTTCCATTTTCTTTGACTTCTTCCCATACTTCTTCCCTTTCCCCTTCTTCTTCTTCTTCCTCTCTTCTTCTTCTTGTCCTCCTCTGATCTGGACGTGTTAGAGGAGGAGTCAGACATAGTATCAGAGGAAGATACCATTGAGCTGTCAGAAGAGGAATTTGAAGACAAGCTGATTGCCTGGATGGAACCTGTGTCCCCTTTTTTAAGAGCTGTTAAAACAGATACAATTTCAAACATAAGGCTCACAGCACATGGCATGAAGGAACACATATGTGCATGCAAACCCTTGTGTCGCACTAGAGTCCAGAGCTAAACTCACAGAATAAGACCCAACTGTACTATAATTTGACTACATACTGTGTGTTGGGACTTACCTGATGCCAACTGGTCTTTCAGATAGTCTCTCTCCTTGGTCAGCTCATCAATCTTCTCCTGTTGCCACCTCAGCTTATACATCTCCAACTCATGGGATCTTCTTTTGTCTGCCAGCTGTGCAGTAGGGGCCATGGACACACCTATAGAAAGTTATTGTCCATTATTGAATGAATCTAGAACGTTCTATTAACCTTATTTGCTATCTAACACTCGCTCTGTTTACTACTGCTTACTACTACTACTACTACTACTCAGGACCTCTGAGTAGACCATCTAGATATCATTACTCTGCTACTATCCCATCAAAACAAGGGAAAATATATTTTTAAGACAAGACTATAGTCGCATAAACTATTCGACTTTTTATAATTTAATGACTATTCGAAAATTCAAAGATCATTACCCGTCCCTAGTGACTAGCTTGCTAATTAGCTAGCTAGCTACCCATCATCCATGATGTGTGCCAGCAAAGAACAAAGAAACATACTCACCACTAGTGCCACTGACGGGCATCTCCTCCAATGTTTCCATCTCCACGCTGGCATTCTTTCTGGCCCGGGTCCGCACGCCTTTTTGATTTTGGTCAGAGTTTGCCATTTTAAACGCACCGCCGGACCAATATCCTTTGTCCCACGTTGATGACGTATTGTATTCCCCCTCTCGAGTGAGGCATCAAGGGAAAACTGGAAAGCCTATTCTACATCTTGTAGAGAGAAGATCTCGAAGACATCTAGTCCCCTTGATTGCCCATCATGTGAGGCTTGGCTCATCAATTATCAGTGACGAGTGGCGTGCCTATCGCATACGCCCTGCACTCGGGTACAACCATCACACTGTCAACCACAGCAGGTGGTATGTAGATCCCCACACTGGTGCCCATACCCAGCATATTGAGAGGGCCTGGAGATCATACAAGGAGCAGATCTGGAGGCTTAGGGGAAATCGCACTGAGAGTTCGCTTTCTGACCACCTTGCAGTGATTGAGTGGAATGAATGGCTCGCAAAGAAACACCGTGATGGCGCATTTGGCAGACTGATTCATGACATTTCAAGAAAGTACAAGTAGTCATATTCAGTCACTGTAACCAGTTACTGAGATGGCATGGCTTTGTGTCTTTCTATGGGAGATGGCTGAGACATAAACTCCAAAGAATCAGTGTACTTTGTTTTTGTAGTGTCATAAAATGTATATTTCCTGTATTACTTTGTGTTGAGTATATTTATTTTTTCTGTCTCAAATAATTCTGAGACTTTTGTTTGAAAGATAGGATTTTAGTTGTTGAATTTTGACACTGTGAAAGGTAAGATTTTATTTATGGTATTTTGGCACTTCTCCACTGTTGGTGTTGGTAAATTTTTATTCAGCCATGTTTACATGTTTACCCTTGACAGAAATTTATTTTTATGAGATTGCAGAGGTTTATTTACATTTTATATCAACAGTACAGTTACAAATGTTTTTTATCCAGCCATGTTCTCCTGAAGGAGAATCTGTGTTTTTTTGGGGTTTTGTTTTTTTTAAATGAATGAATGGCTGAGAGGTAAGTTTTTATTTTACATTGTTTGTATAAAAAACAAACAATTTCAATAAATATGTATATTTTCTTTATCACTTTGTGTTGTGTCTGTTTCCTTTTATATTAATTGAGTCTTGTATTAAGTCTTGAGTCTTGAGGTACTGCTGGAATGGTCCTTCAGGTATTGCCAGCCTTTCAATCTCATTTGTAAATGCTTTGTAAGGCATAGATAGTCCTCACTTTAGATGAGGTCACACAAAATACTTAACCAACAACTAGTAAATGCTTTGTAACTACCTGAATTAATCATGAATTGCAGTATTAATAAGTGTTTATAAAACATCTATTAACACACTAACTAACCATTAGTGCATGTCTAAATCATTATATGGATAAATGCATTCATAAATGTACATCTAAATAGTTTGTCAATCATTAACTTACTCTTTCTAAATGATCTTATGAACCATTAACAACTCCTAAATAACTCGTTTGTAATTGATATAATACTTAATTTAGAAATGGTGAATCCATCATTTATAAAGTATGAAAATACAATCATTAAACACATTATATATTAGCTTATTAATCAAGAATAAAACATTTATAACTGTGTTTATGAATTAATTACTAATGTGTATTAATGTAGGAGTAATGCTTTATGAATGATGAATTACGTATTTACTAATACTTTAATAATGCTTCATAGTGTGTAGTTATTATAAAGTGTTACCGAGACTTTTGATAGAACCAATAAAGACTGTTGCTGTAGAAGAATTAGATGACAATCTACAACCACTAGATGTGAAGGGAAACACATGGTATGAAATGATGCCCTACATGGTAAATCATAATAATGCTTACTAAAGGTGAAGAGGACTCTAATCTAGTGAGAAGAATCTAATTGTTATTATTATTATATTTGTATTATTGTGTGTATTTGTTTCCTTATTCTTTGAACATTAAGGGTTATACCACGTGTGGAATTAATCAACTGCCTGGTTTTAAATTTTGAGGGATTATATGAAGTTTGACTATATTATGCACTTGGGATTTTTCCTCATTATAGATGCCTAGAGGTTTTGCCTAGTGCACATATAACCATATGAATAGTTAGTTTTAGTGTATTTTAACCATACATAATCATTTTATATCCTATGCTTTGAATTTTGCATTCACGCTCTATGTCTCTATGTAGTGTCTATGTACTTAGCATTATTCAGATGAGTTGATTCTGGTATATTAATGTATCCCAACAGGACAGCATGTTAAATGATAAAAAGGGGGGAATGCTGAACCAGCAGAGCTGGAACAGATCCGGCGGAAAGCCAGTTCCTGTTGGGGGTAAGTTAGAAATGTAGAGATACAGCACAGCAATACAGAATGCAAAGCAAGTATAGGCAGGCAGGCAGACTGTCATTTATCTGTCATATGACACTGTTAAAGCAGTTTGATTATGTGAAAGTAAATTAGCACAGAATGCTAGAAGTCTGTCTGAAACCTGCCTCACCCTGCCTGGAGCTGCTGACCCCAAAACTATTTAATAAGTCTGGGTTTTAGTGCCCCATGATGCTATGTTTCCCTTGTCAGGATGGAAACAGCTCAAAGTGTGAAAATGTGGCTTGATAAGATGATTTATGTGGAGGAATATATTGCACAAGTTGCACAAATATATATATATTTACTGCCAGAACACTAAACATATTTAGTTGTTTTTATCTCACCTGCACGTTAGTAATTTGCATCTCTCCTTTGTGTGTTTTTCATGATAATTTATCACTTTGATTATAGTTTTTATCGCTGTACAAATAATCTAAACTATATATAGATCTACATAACTATAGTCAGATCATAATACCCATATTACAGTTGTTACAACTCACCTATACCAGAATGCTGAGCGACTTCAGGAGAATCCAAGAGGAACACAAGAAACTGATGCAGTCAAATATATAAGAGCTGCTGTTCACTGGTTGGCTGAAGCAGCAGAGCTGGAACAGATCCGGCTTGTAAAACCAGATTCCTGTTGGGGGTAAGTTAGAAATGTAGAGATACAGCACAGCAATACAGAATGCAAAACAAGTATAGGCAGGCAGGCAGACTGTCATTTATCTATCATATGACACTGTTAAAGCAGTTTGATTATGTGAAAGTAAATTAGCACAGAATGCTAGAATTTATCATTTATCATTTAGTGTCTGTTGTACTCATGCTGGGTTGCCACAGACATGTGGTATGTGTGTCATGAACATGTGCCTGAGTGTTGCAGAGTAAGCTAGTGAGGTCTGGATTTAAGGCCCTGCAAGGAAGTCATGAATCTGACCTTGACCAGACCACTGCTATGTGGAGAGAGCCTATAGGATGAACCATGTTAAACATGTTATCTAAGCATAAGTGAACCAATCATGAGAGACTTCTTTGTTCCAAAGAAACTATAAAGATTGTATTTAGCTGATTTTCAGAGAGAGAGAGCATAGAGACACTTTGACTTTCTGTGTGACCTGTGTCTTTCTCTCTCCAATATATCTGTATACAATATATTTTTATACTTCAACCTGTCAATGTTTTGTGTGTTATTTAAAGAGTTCTGAGTGCTTACAGGCAATTTCCACGACAATTACTGCATTAACTGACATTATTGCTGTCAGTAGTAATCAGCATGACATGAGCATTAGTGGACAGGAGGTCCTTACTGTCACAACACAGTGAAAATATTGTCAAGAGAAAAAGCCCAACCACCAGCACTGGTAAGTGATGCTAGACTGCTCCCATAGAGTGGTGCAGGGATGACGTATTTTTGTAGGCCAACCCAGAAGTTAGCATCGTCCTGATTCCCTCAACAAAAAGCCAATGGGATTTTTCCATTGGATTTTGGATTATTGCAGAAAATAAGATCTGTGGCAAACAAAAGTTTATGATACTTACACGTTTTGTTCAGCAAGATAATCTTCACAAATGAACATCACTTTTCTGATTTTTGAAGCGTACATGCAATCGCCAGAAGTAAAAAGCTAACGTTAGGCTATAAACGAACTACACAACGGTCACATGACTTGAACATCACCACCACTAAAAATGCTATAAATTGATAAATCTACAAGTTGGAAAGTTTGAGTTAGAATAGTTTGGAAGAGTGCGAGTATAAACACAACTAGAGGCTGTAAATCTGACTAGAGGCTAGAGGCCTAGAGGCTGTAAATGCGTTAATGTCCCCGACAACCTCTGTTGTCTCATTTAGCCACTGGTTAGCAACCGCCTTTTTTAAGACATGTAAAATCTTTAAAATTCACGAGTGGGGTATTTACTGACGTATTTTATGTCGTAGAACAAAACATGAAAACCTCTTGAGCTTGTGTTAACCACAGACCTTATTTCAGGCATCTAACCAAAAACCCATTGACTTCAAGACGAGGGAACCGGAAGTGAAAAAATGCTAACTCTCTTCCTGGTTTTAGGACTCATTCCTGCACCACTCTATATTGTGCCATTTCCCGCCTCACACGTGCACTCTTTTGGAATGCGCCAATGTTTATTGTTTGTAGAGATTCATTGTATTTTGATGTTTATGCAGGCTTTTCATTTGTGGATTGAGTAATTACATATATATAATGTCTTAAGTAATAATATACATTATATACTGTAATGGAGGTAGTATTTATTTTGATAGTTGGTATGTTCTGCGGGTGGGGTCAGGAGTATTTATACTGTGGGGAAATGGGAAAATGTACAAGTTAGACCGGTAAGCCATTGTATTGCGTGCACTTGCTACAAAAGCGGGACTGTGTAGGCGAGTGTGTATATGGAGTGCCTCTACCCAGTGCTGCCAGTGACAGCTTCTCTGTCACAGGTGTCTAAGAAGAACCCAGAGTGTCTAGCTGGCTAACACTGTAACAGTTTAGCTAGATAGGAATAGCTAAGCTAACAGCTAATTTAGTTAGCTAGCTAAGCAAACTAAATGAAATTATCACACTGTGTGCTGTAGGATGAATTTGTTCCAAGATTGACATAATTTATTAGTTTAATTTATAATTTATTAATTTATTAGGAATTATTTTACCAGATTCCTAGCCAAGTGGCTTGTACAGTTTCAAACCCTGTCTGTGGCTAACAAGGCCGGATCATCCATTGGAAATAATGGGCACCGGCCCGCGAACACTAAAAAATAAAAAATAAAAATAAAGTTCTGACATTTCAGGTCATGACCTCATATATAGCCAATCAAAAAACACACTCATATTTTTTGACCATAAACAAAATTATATAATTGGTCAAATACATTAGTAGGCGTGTTCAAGGTGATGTTGCAAACCGTTATGTAGCTGAAGCCACATTACCGGTACTTCGAAAATGGAGGAAACTAGTAGTAAAAGTGGGTGCAGCAAACGTAAGAGAAAAGGAGGAGAGGGAGGCATGTTCAGTTTTTAAGTGAAAGAGGGCTGTCTTTCCATGGCGATGATGAAGTACTTGGATCGCCACACAACAGTAACTTTCTCGGCATTTTGGAAGTCATCGCTCTGTTTGACCCTTTCCTTGCTGAGCACATCAATAAGTACGGACAGAAGGGTAGGGGCAGCACATCATGGCCCAATCCCATTTCTTATTTTTACCCCTACCCCTCTTTTTTGAGTGCCCCTCGTTTTTCGACTTGCCCCTCGGAACAGAGTTATGCCGGGCTCAGACTACACAATATTTTTGTCTGTTATGATGGTCACTGTGTCAGATTAGGCGATTATAGAGTGATAAATTCGTGCTGTGACTTGGCCGAGAGACATGACAGACTACACGTTTGTCACCGACGAATAATCGCTTGCAGATGTGCGTGATTGCATCGGAAAGCAGGTGCTAGGCAACAAGAATGGAAACAAACAATGGCGTCCGAAGCGATATGTATGAAACTGGCTGTCTTGTGTTCCGAAAAGCCTAAAAAAAAAGAAAAAACGACTGTGGACCGGTTCTTGGGTCGCATGAAGAGAACAGTATGGGTTGTCAATCCTTCAAAGAGAACTTGAGGTAAAAATAATTATGTTTTAGCCTGTAGTGAAACCTAAATGTAGCTAGCTGGTTAGCCTCCACGGGGTGTTGTTGCCAGAGCTCGACAAACCTTTCCTCTGTTTCATAGTTCCACCTAGCGGCACCAACAACTTCATTCCTCTTTCCATGTTTGTTTATAGCGCTCCATGCTCCTATTGGTAAACGTCACGGACGAGAGGGAACACGTCGTGGACGGCAAAAAAAGTTTTTCTTTCTAGTCTTTCTCTCGGGACGTCATGAGGCGTCCCAGATGCGGCGTCGGTTGTCGTCCACTATGTCACACTACACAAGATAAAACAATCGATTATCGCGCCCTGTTGTTCCCAACACGACCCGACGCCCTACGTCTGCCGAGTCGGGCTATAATCGGGCTGATATTGTGTAGTCTGACCCCGACATTACAAGGGGTATGGTTGAAATCTTATGAAATGGGACAACCCTTCAAGACCCTGATATGTCATCAGTAGTCGTCGATGGTGTTTACGTAAACAGACACGACAAGTTTGTTGCTGGACATTACTATGGCAATAATGGTATGCAATGACATTTGCCATTCATCTGATGGAGATAGAAAAGCATGGACGCTCGCGATTGGTTCACAACTTATACGTTCCACGCTACCAATCGATCAAACAAGTCATCAAATAAAAAAGACCACTGCTTCATTACCAGTCCACTTCATGACAGAATAGCGTTAGCGGTGCTCTGTAGGCTAGCAAGCCGTGCTCCTACCGTTACCCTGCCAGTCTGCACTGATATTAGAGGAGCCGTAACAAGTGCAGCAACTTCACTGCTGGACTATATTTCGTCATATGCCATCAAAGGGGGAAAATGCAACATGGAAATATGTCAAAATACGGGACTGCCATGCACAAATCAGCCTTAAAACAATGTTGTAACGATCAGGCATACTAGCGATTTTTTGTTATGCTTATTAAAGAAAAGGTCTATAATACATTGAAACGACATTAAACTAAGATAATACGACGGTTAGAATATTTTTTAAATCTTTATTAACGAAGAAAATACTACATCTGTGGTTTCCTTTTGTTGCTTGTGCAGCGTTCGCCACCATCTTGCCGATGATTGTCGGAGATTTGTCGGTTTGTAGTGTGCCCCCGAAACATCTCCGTTTGGAGGGCCATGTAGTCCTAGCACTTCGCCCTACCCCTGGCAGGCCATCTGGTGCTTTGTCGAGGGAAGAGGTCTCTGCCGTGCTTAACTCACACAAGCACTTGGTAGGTGATGTCTGTTCCCGTGCTCTGCTGTTGCCACAGCTTCCACAGGCTGTAATGCCTTCCGAGCAGTCTGATATTGATGTCCTGTCTCATGAACAACTGATGGCCAGGCAACGTGGTGACAATGAAGTCAGCAGGGTGATCTCCTTTGTGGAGAGAGTGAGAAGACTATGGAAGAAAATTTTAATATACTGTATGACATGAGTTGTACACATATGTATTAACTTATGTATTATTAGTAGTAGTTGCAGTAGATATATGCTGTTGTATTTGATTTATGTAAAGTTCCCAACATCAGTAGATTGAGTGTCTCCAAGTGATTTGTCTCCCAACAATGTTTTGTCTATGCTATTGGAGCCCAACCGTGGGTTAAAAAAAGAAAAGAACAGAGGGTTAGAGACCCGTTTGAGGAAAAACCAGAGGGATAGTGTCATGATACAACAGGGGGAACCCAAAAGCAAACTCGAACTCTGAGTATGGACAGAAGATGACAGTTTATTGGGAGGGAATAGCGGAAGGAGGAAGTTCAGCAGGCGAGAGCAGAGGGGACGCCGGAGGGACTGGTGGTGAGCGTGGCTGGTAAGACAGGCAGGATGTTGAGCAGGCAGGCTGGCAGACCGGGAGATGAACAGACTGGTTGGGTAGCAAGCAGTGATCCTGGAGCACAGGGAGAACAGGATTAACAAGGCGTCAAGAAACAAGAAACAGACTAGAATGCACAATTCTCGGAGACGTGCGCTAACCACAGTGGCTGAATCAACGATCTGGCGATGAGTGACTGGAGAACCGGGGAAGATATACTGCAGGGCTTGATGAGTTGATGGAGGTCAGGTGTGTAGACTGGAGCCGGGAGAGTAATGGAGTGCCACGCCCACCACACACACACAGAGAACAGACAGAGACGCACTAGAAACACAAGGGGAGGGAGAACACAAGAAACAAAAGGAACCTGGAGGCACAGCTGAGGCCATGACAGTTAGAGACCCATCTGAGGAAAAACCAGAGGGTTGGAGACCCGTCTGAGGGAAAACCAGAGGGACATAATCCTGTCTGTACTAGAGAGTAAAAACAATAAAATAAAAGAATGTGCCAAATGTATTCAGAACATATATATGGTACATTGTTTTTATTAATTTTATTATTTCTTATGATATCTTTACATATATTTAGTGTGAATTTTTCTATTTTATATTGTATTCTTGACCTTTGCTTTTTACAGTGCTTGCTTTTATTCTTGTTTTTTATTCTATGTTCATTGTTATGCACCAAAACACCAAGTCAAATTCCTTGTATGCGAAAACATACTTGGCAATGAACCTGATTCTGAAAGTGACAGAAATTGAGAGTTCAGGAACATGCTGGAACATGCAGGAACACGCTGCCACTCCCAGACCCCTATATGCATGTGCATGTGTGCACACACACAGAGAGAGATCTCACCCCGCCTTCTTGGGTTTCCCTGGCAACCCAGAACCTTTCCCCATTAGAATCTTGATCTGACGGGAACCTTTCCCCAATAGACTCTATCCCCCATGGGAACCTTTCCCCAATAGACTCTATCCCCCATGGGAACCTTTCCCCAATAGACTCTTTCCCCCATGGGAATCTTTCCCCAATAGACTCTATCCCCCATCCCCCATGGGAATCTTTCCCCAATAGACTCTTTCCCCCATGGGAACCTTTCCCCAATAGACTCTATCCCCCATGGGAACATTTCCCCAATAGACTCTATCCCCCATGGGAACCTTTCCCCAATAGACTCTTTCCCCCATGGGAACCTTTCCCCAATAGACTCTATCCCCCATGGGAACCTTTCCCCAATAGACTCTATCCCCCATGGGAACCTTTCCCCAATAGACTCTTTCCCCCATGGGAATCTTTCCCCAATAAACTCTATCCCCCATCCCCCATGGGAATCTTTCCCCAATAGACTCTATCCCCGATCCCCCATGGGAATCTTTCCCCAATAGACTCTATCCCCCATGGGAACCTTTCCCCAATAGACTCTATCCCCCATGGGAACCTTTCCCCAATAGACTCTTTCCCCCATGGGAATATTTCCCCAATAGACTCTTTCCCCCATGGGAACATTTCCCCAATAGACTCTTTCCCCCATGGGAACCTTTCACCAATAGACTCTATCCCCCATGGGAACATTTCCCCAATAGACTCTATCCCCCATGGGAACCTTTCCCCAATAGACTCTATCCCCCATGGGAACCTTTCCCCAATAGACTCTATCCCCCATGGGAACCTTTCCCCAATAGACTCTTTCCCCCATGGGAATCTTTCCCCAATAAACTATATCCCCCATCCCCCATGGGAATCTTTCCCCAATAGACTCTATCCCCCATGGGAACCTTTCCCCAATAGACTCTATCCCCCATGGGAACCTTTCCCCAATAGACTCTTTCCCCCATGGGAATCTTTCCCCAATAAACTCTATCCCCCATCCCCCATGGGAATCTTTCCCCAATAGACTCTATCCCCGATCCCCCATGGGAATCTTTCCCCAATAGACTCTATCCCCCATGGGAACCTTTCCCCAATAGACTCTATCCCCCATGGGAACCTTTCCCCAATAGACTCTTTCCCCCATGGGAATCTTTCCCCAATAGACTCTTTCCCCCATGGGAACATTTCCCCAATAGACTCTTTCCCCCATGGGAACCTTTCACCAATAGACTCTATCCCCCATGGGAACATTTCCCCAATAGACTCTATCCCCCATGGGAACCTTTCCCCAATAGACTCTATCCCCCATGGGAACCTTTCCCCAATAGACTCTTTCCCCCATGGGAATCTTTCCCCAATAAACTCTATCCCCCATCCCCCATGGGAATCTTTCCCCAATAGACTTTATCCCCGATCCCCCATGGGAATCTTTCCCCAATAGACTCTATCCCCCATGGGAACCTTTCCCCAATAGACTCTATCCCCCATGGGAACCTTTCCCCAATAGACTCTTTCCCCCATGGGAATCTTTCCCCAATAGACTCTTTCCCCCATGGGAACATTTCCCTAATAGACTCTTTCCCCCATGGGAACCTTTCACCAATAGACTCTATCCCCCATGGGAACATTTCCCCAATAGACTCTATCCCCCATGGGAACCTTTCCCCAATAGACTCTATCCCCCATGGGAACCTTTCCCCAATAGACTCTTTCCCCCATGGGAATCTTTCCCCAATAGACTCTATCCCCCATCCCCCATGGGAATCTTTCCCCAATAGACTCTATCCCCGATCCCCCATGGGAATCTTTCCCCAATAGACTCTATCCCCCATGGGAACCTTTCCCCAATAGACTCTATCCCCCATGGAAACCTTTCCCCAATAGACTCTTTCCCCCATGGGAATCTTTCCCCAATAGACTCTATCCCCAATCCCCCATGGGAATCTTTCCCCAATAGACTCTTTCCCCCATGGGAATCTTTCCCCAATAGACTCTATCCCCCATCCCCCATGGGAATCTTTCCCCAATAGACTCTATCCCCCATGGGAACCTTTCTTGACAACATATTATAACATGGTTTCAATAATATACAGAAACTTTCCCGCAGCTCAGGTGTAGGGCCTTGCTCACCATTTATTCTGTGGCAGCACAATGACCAAAGCGCTACCCTCTGCCGGATTGGTGAGAGACATAGAAGGGCCAGAACCACAGACAGAAGAGACAAAAGAGATGCACACCGTGTGCACCAAGAGATGTCAAAACGAGCATTGTGTGTCTAAAATGCAGTGCACATATTTTCAAGGCACATGCAAAAACCATCACCTGTTGTCAACCATGTGCATGAACCTTATTAGTGTTTCTGTTGTTGTTACTCATATTGATATTGTTACTGTCCTCTAATATTTTCAGTAATGTGGTAAAGTGTTCATGTGTAAATAGTTTTAGGCCTATGTCCTTTCTTTACTAATAAAGTCACAACGGTCAGTTTTGACCGGTAACACCACAGATGTTATTTTGTGCCACTTTTAAAAATATTTAAAGGGTTTCAAAACAAATCTGCTGTCTAAACTTTGACACGAAGTAGCCTGTGATAAATAGTACAGTATGTTTCCTCTGGTATTGACTATAGTCAAGATAATCCATAAATTATGCTATTTTTACTTAAAAAACGAGTTGTATAAGATCAGGTCAATGAGGCCTACAGGCCAGAAGTTCCAAGTAGAAGTGCAAAACCATAAATACTAGAGATGAAGTTGATAAAAAGATCTAGTACAACATCAGGTGATAATATATCTATAATGATAGATTTATAAACAGTTATAATGGGTCGGTCGTTTTTGATCGGGAACACAAACGTAGGTAACACAAACATACACAACACAAGGGCTAGCAGTGGTGGAGCACGTGGATAGACAGGGAACTCTGAAGGGGACTCAGAAACAGGACAGATTAATATCACAAATGGCAGTGACACAGGACAAAGTGATAGCACAAATGGCAATGTCACAGGTGTCACATGACAAAGTTTTAGCACAGATGGCGACGAGATTAGGGGCAGAACCGGTACCACCTCAGCAAGGGGGTTTTCAAATTGCCTACCAACGCTGAGGTCGCAGGTTTGAACCTCAGTGTTACCTCCGGCTTGGTCGGTTGTCCCTACAGACACAATTGGCCGTGTCTGCGGGTGGGAAGCCGGAGGGGGATGTGTCCTGGTCGCTGCACTAGCGCCTCCTCTGGTCGGTCGGGGCGCCTGTTCAGCGGGGACGGGAACTGGGGGATAACGTGTTCCTCCGCACACGCTACACCCTCCCGGTGAAACTCCTCGCTGTCGGGTGAAAAGAAGCGGCTGGCGACTCCACATGCATCGGAGGAGGCATGTGTTCGTCTACACCCTCCCAAGACCGGCAGAGGGGGTGGAGCAGGGACCGGGAGTGCTTAGGCAGGGGGAATTGGCAATGTCAAAAATTGGGGAGAAAAAGGAAAGGAACATTTAAAAAAAAAAAAAAACAGGGAGAGGAAGATTCAGAAGGTCCAGTAATTGGTCAAACATCAACCCTAACACTACTTTTGCCACCAAACTGGTCACTGGGCCAGAGATTGTCTGTATCATCAGATGCAGTCCCAACCTGCAGCTGCACAACCACAGAGTGTGCCCTGGACAGTGTCCACCCCATTCCCCCCCTTTCCCTCCTCTTCCTCCTCCTCCCCCTGAGCGATAGGGAGGCCAGGGCAATAACTCAGACCAAATGTGTGTGTGAAATCTGTCTGCAAATTCAAAAGAAGAGCCAATGATAAAACTGAAGGTACAGGGGAAAACAATTCCTTTTCTGGTTGACAGTGGGGCGAAGGATCTTGATCGTTCCAATCCAGGTATGAGAACTCATTTCACCATCCACATGACTGAAGGATCAAACATCACTCTGAATCCCAAAGTGAAGTGGTACAATGATGGGAACCTGTCTGACTTTACATGGACAGTGAATGGTACGATGTTAGTAAGGTATGATAGTAGAAGCAGCAAATCATCCCTGCAGAAGTCTAAAGGGTTTGAGAATAGAGTAAGAGCTAACTTGACTACAAGATTCAAGATTCAAGATTCAAGAAGTTTAATTGTCACATACACACACGAGGTGTGTAGTGAAATGCAAAGTGGCAATGCTTAGCAGAAATGTGCAAAATAACAGGTTCACACTATTTACAATAACAACACAATATTTACAATGTCACAGTTTTTAAGAGCTCTATATAAAAAACAACATAATATTTACAATAAGAGCACTTTATAAAAAAATATAGTAAAAAAAGGGAAAATTGTATGTATAATATAATATAAATTATAAATTATGTGTAGTCTTTACCTAAGTGTGTGTGTGTGCATAAGAGGGGCAGTGTGTGTGTCTTGGTGGGGGCCCTGGTGAGGTCAGAGTTCACAGTCCTGATGGCCTGAGGAAAGAAACTCCGTCTCAGTCTCTCTGTTTTGGCAGCGTGACTACGGAGGCGCTTGCCTGACCGCAGCAGCTGAAACAGTCCGTTGTTGGGGTGGTGAGGATCCTTCATGATCCTGCAGGCTCTGGTTCTGCACCTCCTGGTGTACAAGTCCTGCAGGGTGGGGAGTGTAGTTCCAATAGTGCGCTCAGCCGAACGCACTACTCTCTGCAGAGCCTTCCTGTCCTGAGCGGAGCTGCTGCCAAACCAGGCAGTGATGCTTCCTGTCAGGATGCTCTCCACAGCTCCAGAGTAGAAGGACTGAAGGATCCTCCGGGAGACTTTAAATTTCCTCAGTTGCCTGAGGTGGTAAAGGCGCTGCCTCGCCTTTCTCACCAGAGTGTCTGTGTGTGTTGTCCATGTCAGATCTTCAGTGATGTGGACTCCCAGGTATTTATACCTGCTCACCCTCTCCACAGTATTCCCATTAATCCCCAGTGGTGAGTACGTCCTCTGTTGTTGTGTCCTCCTAAAGTCCACAATCAGCTCCTTAGTTTTGGTGACATTCAAGAGGAGGCTGTTGTCCTGGCACCAGAGTGACAGATCAGCAACTTCCTCCAGGTAGGCCTTCTCGTCGTTGTTGGAGATCAGGCCCACCACCACTGTGTCATCCGCAAACTTAATGATGGTGTTGGAGCTGAACCTGGCCACACAGTCATGTGTGTACAGGGAGTACAGTAGGGGGCTGAGGACGCAACCCTGGGGGGATCCTGTGTTCAGGGTGAGGGGGTTGGAGGTGTGTCTACCCACCCTGACCACCTGGGGCCTGGCGGTCAGGAAGTCCAGGATCCAGGCACACAGGGGGGTGTTCAGTCCCAGCTCAATCAGCTTGCCGGCCAGTCTGGTGGGGACTATGGTGTTGAAAGCTGAACTATAGTCAATGAACAGCAGTCTCACATAGCCCCCCTTCCGGCTGTCCAGATGAGAGAGTGTGGTGTGCAGTACCTGGGAGACAGCATCATCCGTGGATCTGTTGGGACGATAAGCAAACTGCAGCGGGTCCATGGAGCAAGGGAGGAAGGCGCAGATGTAGTCCTTTATCAGCCTCTCCAAGCATTTCATGACCACCGAGGTGAGGGCCACCGGTCGGTAGTCATTCAAGCATGCTGGAGAAGCATTCTTGGGCACAGGGACAATAGTGGATCTCTTGAAGCAGGCGGGGACCACAGACTCAGCCAGGGAGATGTTGAATATAGTGGTGAACACTGGAGCTAGCTGATTAGCACAGGTCTTCAGTACTCGCCCAGATATGCCACCTGGACCAGCAGCTTTCCTGGTGTTCACCCTCGTCAGAGCCCTCCTCACACTGTGCTCGGTCACAGAGAGTGTGTGTTCATCCCCAGCGGTAGAACTCACTCCGGTTGCGCTAACGGTGATGTTGTTAGCCGGCGAGCTAGCGCTGTTGTTGCTAGCCTCAAACCGTGCATAGAATGAGTTCAGGTCCTCCGCTCCGCTCCGCTCCGCAGGGGTAATCACTATTTTCTTTGACAAAATACGATTCTGGTCTGTATTCCTTTTCATGCTGTGAAATGCATGGATGTTCTCACGGTGCCGATTCCTGTTATTGCAGGTGCAGGTGTTATGTCGTCTGAGCAAATTTAAAAAACTGGTGTAACTTGTAGGCCTAGGTATAGAGATCCTGCTCACTCTTACAGGGGAGAGAAATGCTTGAATGCTGTTGGAGCTGGATGCTGATTTCTCTCCATGCTGCAACATGACTAACTGATCGCTCTGCTTAAACAACTTTCAATGGCAATTGACTTCTTTGATAAATGTCCACGATAGTCCTTTAGCTCCCTTTTTCCTACACTACCGCCTTCTTTCCTCCACTGCCTCCGTCCTTCCTCCACTGTCTCCTTCTTTCCTCCACTGCCTTCTTCTTTCCTTTCCTCCACTAGCGCCTTCTGTCCTCTTCTCCACTGCCTTCTTAATTTCTCCACTAGCTCCTTCTTTCCTTTCCTCCTTTCCCTCCTCCTTTTCTTTCCTCATCTACCTCCTTCTTTCCTCCACTAGCTCCTTCTTCCCTTCATTACCTTTATAGCGTGTCCGTTATGAAATGAGACTATTTGATCAATTACGAAAAAATTGATAATTATTTTAGTTATTATTAATCAATAGCTGATTAATTAACACTTGTGGGGCACCACCAGTTTACACTGGAATAGATGGTGATTTCCTACCATCATGTCCAGGATATATCAATAACATACAATAGTCAGTTCTTTATAAATACAAACATGTATTACCTGATTAAACATGAAGAGTAATGATAGATGAATATATGTACAACACAGTTAAATGAAATGAGGGTTAGGTAATACTGACACAGACGGAGCAACCTGAGCGGTATGAGTCTAGCGGTGCTGTGGCGGTGGCAACGGAAGGCTCGGCAGACAGCTGACATTTCCATTTGACTCTGGGACAGAATAGAAAGAACAGATGATAGAAGTGACAGACGATCGCAGTCGCAGTGGCCTTGTAAACACAATCACGTGTCGGTACGGCCGAGGCGATGCCAGGAGGGTGGTAGTTGAGTGTTGTGGTGGAAGTCACGCTGTCAGATGCCGGCTTGGTCCTGGTCACTGCGGCGCTGTGGCAGCTTTCAGTCAGAGTCGTTGCACAAGCAGGCAGGTCACGTCAGTTGCTGTAGAGATGGGCCGATGCTTCGACCCAAGTCGTTCAGAGTACAGAGCAGAGTAGCAGTAGGCTTCTTGGTTTCTGGATCAGCTGGAGTGAACTCAATCGCCGTCTGGGCAAGATTCACTCTGGAGCTGGTCTGGTAGTTGAGCTGAGAGAAGGACTAGGTTCAAACTTAGTTACAGGACGGGCTGCAGGACGGTTGAATTGAGTTTCTTGATGTTTTTCCGCCTGAGTTTCTTGGACCTGTCCATCCGCCCGTCTAGGTTCCTTAGGTTTCTAGTGTTTTGGCCCGCGCACACCACCCGACATTCAAGGATGAGAGAGTTTATATCACATGTGAGGAAAGGGGGTGTTTCCCTCATTTGTCACAGATTTACAACCTGATGACCAGGGATCAAAATCTCCTAAAACTGCATTTACAGTTCGGGTTCAGAAAACATCACTTGCTAACGTGATTGAAAATAACATCTTTGATCACCTCACAACAAATGGATTCATATGACATCAAACACTACTACTACCATTTACTGCTGGAGAGTAAATTAAAGGTCTTAATAAAACATGCTTAATGCTTCACTTATTTGTTTTATTCGTTTAAATAAAAGTAGGTAGCTAACTTATTGATCTTTTACCTCAGCACTGGTTCTGCTCTTAGATGCTTGTTTAGGAAGGAAATGCACTTATGATTTCTTATTGTAAGTCACTTTGGATAAAAGCGTCTGATAAATCACTGGAATGGAATGTAATGTAGTGTAATGTGTGCACTGTATAACGGAGAGTACAGGAGATCATGAAGTACATCATCTGCCACAGCATGTGAAATTTAAACATGAGAACATACATACAGAAAGTACATTTTTACTTTCTTTGTTCTCTTGCTTTCTGTTGCTCTTGGAATGCAAAGGGTCTGTAAATTTCCTGGCCCTTGTCATTGGTCCATCTCCTAATGCCACCGAAGCGGCTGGTCGAACCTGCAAAGTGTTACTGTTGATGGTTTTATGCGAGAAAATCCCTCTTTGTTAGAGGGAGGAGGCCTTCAGTTCCTGGGGGACCCAGTGGGGGTCTTGTCGTAACAAACGCCCTGGAAAGGAATGTGATGCCTTTAGATGTTGATATGTATTCTGTATAGTCCGGAGGAGGGGGGAGGTTGATGTCTCCTGCATACACTACACCTTCATTCCTGTGAAAGGGTTGGGCTTTTACAACCTTCCTTCAAACAACAGAGGTTATTAACGCTAACTTGGTTGGAACAAGCCTCTGTAGGAAATTCACATGAATGATTCAACGTACCAGACAATGATTCAATGTACTTCCTGTCCTCCATCTGCCGTTGGCAGAAACTCTTTAGCTTTAGCTCTGTTAGCGCTGGAAGAACAATCCAGCAGATGCAGAATGTAAAATGCAGAGCAGAGGCTGGTAGAGGCTGGTAGAGGCTAACAGGCTGGTAGAGGCTGGTAGAGGCTGGTAGAGGCTGACAGGCTGGTAGAGGCTGGTAGAGGCTGGTAGAGGCTGACAGGCTGCTAGTGTTATACTGATGACTCTACAGTAATGTGGAGATTTATTAATGTTGAAATGATTCATGTAGCACCTTGAAGGATCTCTCTGGGGAAATCATGTTGTTGCAGCAGCAAATGGTAATAGGACACAGAAAAATAGAATAGAAATAGAGTAAATCAGGGTATTAAACATAATGCAACGAACAATTACAACACTAGAACGTGTTAAGTTGGAACATATGAATACCAGCAGAACATCCTGAAATATAGGAAAACTAAAATTGGGATAGAGAGATCGATGTGGAGGTAGATGACATGATTACCTGCCTTGCACACACCCATGGGTGACAACCAAAATCGTGGAGGTGTGAGAGAGAGAGAGAGAGAGAGAGGATGTTACACAACAGGTACTTCCAGCTAAACTGCTGCTTGAAACATGAAATGACTTGTCAAACTGATGAGTTAATGAACCAAACTACACACACACACACACACACTCTCCTGTCATGTCTGAGTCAGTGGATGGTGGTTCTTAGGTCCTGGAAGTCCAGGAAAGATGAAATGATGAAATGAAGTTTCTTTGAAAGACTTCTCTGAAAACGGAGGGATGGAAGGATATATAAACCTGGAGAAACCAGATGTCACACATCTACGTCGAGCCAATAACAACACGAGAACCAGACCACCAAGACCGAGATCCAAAAACTGGACGGATCAGCAACCAGAAGCAGCCGCAGAACCCAGAAGAAGCCGAGACACAAAACCAAGAATCAAGCAAGAAACCTGAATCCAGTTCAGACTCCAGACAGAGGAAGTTCAGAAGAGAACCTGAAAACCATCTGAGATCAGACCGAGACTCATCCCACCATCCAGAAGACTAGTAAGTCCTTCTAACCTAATCTAACCTAATATCATCTAAAGTAGCATTTTTATATTCCCAAAATGTAAACACAGCAGTACGCAAACCTTTATCAATATAAATGTATTATTTATCAATCATTTACTACCTGTACTATTTTCTCTGTGTGTGTGTGTCAATCCCCTTGTGTGTATTGATTCATTCCACCAGTGCCAGTCTAGTCCATCAGTGCCAGTCTAGTCCACCAGTCCCAGTCTAGTCCCAGTCTAGTCCACCAGTCCCAGTATCCAACCTCAACCTGGGGCTCTTCAACATAATTGATCTGTTTGTTTGTGTTCTCTGCTTCTGTCAGTGAACTCAATACTGTCTGCACCATAGACATATATACATAGACGCCGCATTGACTGCTTCTGCCCATTGCTACGATGCGTAAACGTCGTCGCCATATTGGTCCGGGCAAGACTGGCCTGTAAACAAATACAAGTAAAGGGGGAACTGCGGTTTTTCTGGATGAAAAGCACTATAACGTTTACATTTCTCAACCGATTTCAATGAGTCCTTTTATATTCAAGGGTTTATGATCTACGTGGAGGAGAAAAGAAGTTTTGTCTCCAGTTCCTTAGTTAGGCTATAATCGCTGCTAGACGCTCAAGAGAGCATGTCAACGTTAGGCTCACATGAACTGAATTACTTACGTGGTGGAAAATAATTCATTGTCATAAGGCATTGTAAAAACTCAGGTTTGTCAAGCAGGATTTGGCTTATTTTCCTTGGTTAATACTTGTGGAGACGTCCATATATAATATAAATAAATGTACATGAAATGTGTAGAAAGTTCTTTTTCTGTCCATGTCCCGATCATTTTAGCTTTTCTTGTGCTCCAGGTCAGAACACAGCTCATTCACTTTGAAATACTGGGGGGAAAAAATCTAAATAGCACATTTTTAAGTACTAATAATTGACCATCATTGAGAAAAATGGAACAAAATCGGCAAAGATTACAATAGTGAGACACTGGCAGTCAGTCTGCTTTCTATATTTGTATAGCAGTGAAAGGATACAGATATACTCCAAGACAGACAATTACAGACAAAGACTATTATAAGATAAGATACACCTTTATTGATCCCCAGAGGGCAAATAAAGAGGGAAAATTCAAATGGCCTATAATCGAGATTGTCATCTATATTTATATATCTATATTTTTCTCCAAACCGATTTTTATGACAAGCTACTCGTTTCGGCTAAGCGGCTGACATATTATGAATCTGACTGTAGTTAGCTGGCTAGCTAACTTTTCTCACACTTTGAAGGTTTCCCAAAGAGAAAGAGTTGATACACAGCGATTATAGCCTAACTATCGAGATTCAAAGTAACTGGAGACAAAACTTTTTTTTCTCCTCCACGTAGATCATAAACCCTTGAATATAAAACGACTCATTGAAATCGGTTGAGAAATGTAAACGTTATAGTGCTTTTCATCCAGAAAAACCGCAGCTCCCCGTTTACTTGTATTTGTTTACAGGCCAGTCTTGCCCGGTCCAATATGGCGGCGACGTTTACGTACGATCTACAGGCCAATGCAGCGTCTATGTATTTATGTCTATGGTCTGCACCTCTCAACTTCCTGTTGCAGTGCATCGTGGGTGCATCTCCTTCCTGTTCCTGGTGTTGTTAGTGGGGTTTACCCAAGTGAGGGCATATCCGGTGGACGCAGACGTGCAGAGCATCATGGACAACCTCCAGGTGGCACTGCAGAGCTACAATACTGCTCTGACAGAAGGACAGGAGGTGACCACATATGTGATTTACATGCAGATGACATTGAACATATATTTTCCTTCTGTGTGCTGTTGATAACATACTGTATATCCAAAATATATTTTGGCCATACATATATAATGTATACCTTTTTATATTTTGAAACATATAAATATTCAGAAGTACATATGTATGTATATACAGTGATGCTTGAGCAGTTTAGAGTTTTCTGTTGTTTTACCATGATTTTCTTATTTTATCATCACCAGTTTTCTATATATGAAATGTCAGGTTTATGTTTATCAATTGCATGTACTTGTTTAGAGGGAATTGTGTGAGTAGCCAAAAAACTATATGAAACATGGAATTAGTGTATGTGCAAAAGTAAGTGAACCCCCAGCTGCATTGGTAAAATCAAGTAGGTAATAGATTCAGGTGAAACACATTTGCTTAATTAATCAATTAAGCAGACCAATCAAATGAGACATCCTTAGGAAAAGGGTTGGGCAACACAGATTAAAAGAGAGAGGAAACCAACCAAACCACTGTAGTGCCAAGGTGTACCTACACAGATCAACAATGGCGAGAGGAAAGGAGATATCCGAGGACATCAGGAAGAAGGTACTGACAGCCCATCAGTCTGGGGAAAGCTATAAGACCATCTCCAAAAGATTCTAGCTCCATCCATCCACTGTAAGACAAATCATTTACAAATGGAGGGCATTCAACATGACCGCAACTCTGCCTAGAAGTGGACACCCATCAAAACTATCACCAAGAAGCACCAGAAAAATAATAATAAATCAGGTAAAGGCCAACCCACACATCACCTCTAGAGAGTTGCAGACCTCTCTGGCAGCATCTGGGGTAAATGTACATGCGTCTACAATCAGACGAAAATTGAATAGACATGACATTCATGGGAGGGTTGCTAGAAAGAAGCTTCTGCTCTCAAGAAAGAACAAAGCTGCCCGTTTCAGCTTTGCCAGAGAACACTTGGACAAACCAGAGGCCTTCTGGAAGTCCATTCTCTGGACAGATGAGTCCAAGATAGAATTATTTGGTCACAATCAAAACCGCCATGTTTGGAGAAAAGCCAACACTGCATACCAAGAAAAGAACCTCCTCCCAACAGTGAAGCATGGTGGTGGAAATGTGAAGGTCTGCCTCCGGACCTGGACAACTCCATATTATCCAGGGAAACATGAATTCTCATGCCTATAAACAAATTCTTGATCAGAATCTCCTGCCATCAGTCAGGGAGTTGAAGCTGGGCCGAAAATGGGTTCTGCAACAAGACAACGACCCAAAGCATACCAGCAAAACTACCAAGGAATGGCTTAAAAGAAAGAGGATTCGTACTCTGGATTGGCCTAGTCAAAGTCCGGACCTCAATCCTATAGAAATGTTGTGGCTAGACCTGAAGCGGGCAGTACATGCCAGATGTCCCTCCAACCTCTCTCAACTGGCTGAGTTCTGCAAGGAGGAGTGGGCAAAAATCCCCAACAGCAGATGCGAGAGACTGGCCAGTGGTTACAGAAGGCGTTTGGTTGAAGTAATGGCTGCAAAAGGAGGTGCCACAAGCTACTAACTAAAAGGGTTCACATACTTTTGCACATGTCAAATTTTCAGTTTTTGTGAGATAAACCACTTTTGTTGAATAAATAATGAAAATAGATCAATTTTTTTTGTTTGTGTCCATTATTTGGAAAGTCTGCTTTACAAATTGGTGTTTGGATATACATTTAATAAGGTTATTTTACATTTTTTTACAAAAACAATGACCATGTCTGGAGGGTTCACAAACTTTCAAGCAGCACTGTATATAAGTATGTTTTTGTCCTGTATGAGTTTGTCTGGCAAAATAATAATTTGGTTCTTCTGTAGAACGAGAATAGATGCAACATAATACATGAAGCATTGCTGATATAATACACTGTGTTTTGGAGTAGAGACTAGGGCTAAAGACAAGACAGTTTACTGAGTCACAGTAACCTACATTTGGAGACAAATCTACCTGATCACACTGATCACTTTTACTGAGAACGTTACTGGATGATCTACAGACACACCACTGCTGGGAGATTTGCTGGTTTCTTAACTAACTAACCTTTCCTTTATTTCTGTAGATATTGCTGACAGTCCAGCCCTGCCCTGAGACCGTCTCACACCTGGCGCAGGTACAGACTCAGGGCTCAGTGTGGTTAACCAGGCAGCATCCTCTGACAGTTTGTAATCATTGCAGCAGTAACCCCCTAGGGGGCGCTCCTCGCGGTGACGGTAGGTGATGGTGGCGTGTCCAGGTACGATGATGCTGGCGTTGCCAACACCTGTACCGAAGAATAGAAACATGGATCAACCAATGAGACAAAATCTATTATATTTTCAGAAAAACATGAAATTAATTTGACCCTGAAACATTTAGTACTCTAAAATGATGGTTTTCCCTAAACTACTGTCTCTCTATCGGTCTCTCTTCCTGTCTGTCTCTCTGCCCGTCTCTCTCTTCCTGTCTGTCTCTCTGCCTGTCTCCCCCCAGGTGGTCCTCAGGTTGTCTCAGTACCAGGTCTGTCTGGAGTCGGTTCGGTCTTCGAGTTCTGAAAGAAACAAACTGACGAAGTCAGTCATCACTCTGAACAAAGACCTCATCCAGCACCTGGTTAGCACCACCTGATACTGACTGACTGATCGATTCATCAGTTAATTGATTGAAGGAGTGGCTAATTGGCTGACAAGCTGATTGGTTTGGTGTTTGCAGGGTTACGTGACTAGTTGATTAGTTGGTTGGTTCATTGTTTAATTAATTCATTTGTTAATTGGCTGCTTTGTTTTAGTTGATTGATTGATTGATTAATTTATTGGTGTGTGTGTGTGTGTGTGTGTGTGTGTGTGTGTGTGTGTGTAGGGCTCAAGGCAGGTCAATGTGGAGTGTCCGTCCTCTCTCTCTCCTCTGTCGTCCGACTCCTTCCGCTCTCTACTCAGATCGTTCCAATGTGTGACCTGTTGGAGCCAGGAGGTGGCAGCACTGAGGACACACACACACACACTCTGACACACACGCACACTCAGACACACACACTCTGACACACACAGACACACACACACACACACACACACTCAGATACACACACACCCTAACTGAATCCTTTGACCTCTAGTTGCATATGATGTATTTTTATGATACTTAATTTGTTTCATTGTTGAAGTTTTATTGTATTTTATTTGTTTCTCTGAATGTTGTTTTCTGCTCATTTTAACAAACTGTATTGAATAAAGAACGAACTGAAAAGGACTGAGTTAATGAGATCAATAAAACTACAGTATCACTACTACAGTATGTAGTATCACTACTACAGTACAACTACTACAGTATACAGTATAATTACTACAGTATGTAGTATCACTACTACAGTACAACTATACTGTAGTAACTAACCAACCAACTAACTAACCAACTAACTGGTTCCTGGATGCAGTTGTCTCCATGTTGTCGTGTGTAAACCAGACTGAACAGAGCGGTGTGTTCATCTGTATGTGTGTACATGTACACCAGTAATGTGATTACTGGGAGAAATCAGATTACATCGTTTACAATGTTTACATGGTTCAAAGTAACGTGGCTTCTCTAATAACCTAATATGAACCATGTTGCTGCTTTTAAATGCAACATCTGGGTCACTGTGTCTGGTGACCTTTGACCTTGACAGTTTGAAAAAGCAAATAAATGCCACTGAGGCATTTACATGCCCTGATGAATCTATGTGTGTTAACCAGGTTATGGTTAATCTGATTATGAGCTTAACGCTGTTTACATGACAATAGGCAAGTTAAGTTAAATCAGGTTTATTCATGAAGCACTTTTAACAGACTTATGGAAAACAAAGACACAAAACCAATGAGCCAACTATCACTCAACATAGTGGATGCTAATGTGTTAGCGTGGAGCCTACTATCACTCAACATACTGGATGCTAATGTGTTAGCGTGGAGCCTACTATCACTCAACATACTGGATGCTAATGTGTTAGCGTGGAGCCTACTATCACTCAACATACTGGATGCTAATGTGTTAGCGTGGAGCCTACTATCACTCACTATCACTGGAAACGTCACCTCTGCAACAGTTAACACATTTAGACACCTTGGGAGCGTTGTATAACATGTGGACTGTCTGTTGTGCTTCAGACAAGAATCAAGTTCTGGAAGAAGCACTGGATCCTTGGAAAGGTTTTTTTTAGCATGAAAATGGTCAAATTTAAAGATATTGAATATCGGCAAAAAATATAACAAGCGTCAATCTAACAATATCGGCCTTCAAAAATTCCTACTGATAGCCTTGGCTCGGTTCCAGGTCGATGGGGTTGTGGTTGTCAGGGTGATATGATGGGTGGGCAGGATCTATATAACCACCATCAGGAACTACGTAGCCCTGGTTCTGCTCTCCATAGTCCAGATCGTCCTGGGTCTGGTCCAGGTTGGCGTCAATCAGCGGACTGGGTCTCTTCAAACCGGATCTCCGACCAATGGCCTGGTACATGTACACCACTAGGACAAACTGAACCACCTGGACCGAGAGGGAGAGAGACCACAGTAGCTGTAATCTGTAACGAACAGAGTTGATCTGCAGAAACCTGAACCATAAAATACTCTTCATTACTGGTCAGTGGATGGAGGCCCAACTACCGCTACCATCAACCACGCCACGCCAATATCAATGTTCACATTACATTTGGTTTTTAATATCACAGCTCTATTTTAGTATTGAGGTGATAGTGATATTCTACATCAGCCTGACACCAGTGTTGCTAGTCAGGGGTTAATCTGGTTCTACTGGTATGTTTTCTAGCCTGGTTGGTACCTGGATTAACATGAGGCTGATGTCCATTCCCACTATTGTAAGAGCGTTCTCCTCCAGCCAATCACCGATCTTCTCTTTACAGCCCTGCATCAACAAACAGTTACATTATACTGGATTACAATGAGATGAGATAACAAGATGAAATAAAATGGGATAAAATGTCCGGACAGCTCAGTTGGTAGAGCATGAGCCTCTCAGGGTCGTGGGTTCAACCCCCACATAGTGTCAACTATCACCTTTGTAAGTCGCTTTGGATAAAAGCGTCTGCTAAATGACTGTAATGTAAAAATAACATAATATAACCTACGATGATGTGAAGTGAGATGACAAGATGAAATGAAAAAGGTTGAGGTGAGGCTGCCCTCTTGTAAAATTTGTGTCTCTAACTTGTTAAAGATGGTTTAGCCAAAGGCTAATAAAACACATTCTCTTCCATTATGCTATCATAGCCTCTATACATACTGTACAGTAACAATAGTTTTAGTGTGTGTGTGTGTGGGGGTGAGCTACCTCTTGATAGGAGTTGTTTCCTTTCCCAAAGAAGGGCGTGTTGAAGTCTGGGAGGTCTGGACAGGAAGAATTGAAACAAGAACAAGGAAGCACCTCCGGATTGGTCAGATTCAAACTCTGGATAAAAGAGTTATTTAGCCAATCAGCAGGGCCCGTCCTGCCGCAGCACTTCCCCTTTAAACACATCCAACATCACCATGGTTACAGTGTTTCCCTTTAAATACATCCAAGTCCCTTGCTCAGGAGCACCTTGGCACTTTCCACTGCTACTGGGAATGGAACCTGCAACCAGGTGCCAGACAGCAGAGCTACTTACATAGTGCTGCACTTGATCCAGGAGTCTGTCCTGACTCTCCCTGCTGTTTCCATAGTTGGTGATGATGACGTCCACTGTTGCATCCAGACTCTCCTCAATCTAAAACAACACAGATCATGTATTTCAAAAACTGTGAGGTCGCTTTCATTTTGTTTGTCCATATTTAGATATCAACTTCAATTAATGTGCTCCTCTATTGCTCCCTGTAGGGAAATAGTCTTTTCTGTTGCCCCTCCCCACGGGGAGGTCAGAGGTCAGGAGCTGGTAGGATCAGGCTCCTCTGGCTGACGGACCATGCCGCACAAAGCTCTCTATTTGTGAGGACCTAATCAACTATGTTCTTGAATTATTTCAAATGTAATTGAATTATTAAATGGTATATAGATAGATAGATAGATAGATAGATAGATAGATAGATAGATAGATAGATAGATAGCGCTGTTCGTTTTGTTCTCCCTCGTTATAGGTTGGCTGACCTTGCCTCGGTGGATGAGCAGAACCAGCGTGACGAACAGCTGACCGAGGACGAGGATGATGAGGAAGGCCAGGTACTGAGGAGGACAAACACCCAGAGCAGTTAAAGACCACACCCTGACTCTTTCAGTGTCAGCCTGTTAGCTTTGTTCAGCATGCACTTATCACAAAACGCCTCTAAACACACGATCAGTCCCTGACTTCACTATGGCAAGCCGTTTTAACATTTAATCAGTAGGGCTGACTAGTAGCGATTTAGTTTTCACTAGTGGAAATGTTAATTTAAGATATCTGTAAAACAATTTTGACATGTTACAAATATATTTCCACATGTAGTAATTACATTTCGACTAGTCAAAACTGATTTACAGATATCTTTAATTTAATTATAGATATCAGTAATTCCTTTTTCACTAGTAAAAATAATCATTACAGATATCTACAATTGAATTTCCACATGTTGAAAAAGGATTGTAACTAGTGGAAATGCATTTCCGATATGTCCGACATATCAACAAACCATTTTGGATATGTGGGCGTCATATCATGAAAATACCACAAAGCCATTGGTAGACTTTTAAATAGGCTACGCCTACCTCATGAATATTCAATAAATGCTAATACAACACAGTTATTTTCCGTTGGCACTGGCGCCATAAACTGTCTCGGAGTGGAAGATCGATTCGCCACACATAAAATTTCTGTCAATTGCAGAAAATGCCGTCTCCGTATTACGAGACATTCCGTCGCGCTCCGTTTCCTCTTGTTATCGTCACCCTAATTACCATATTCATTTTGGATATGTACGTACGTCATTGAAGATATCTACAATGACATTTTGACTAGTGGAAATTCAATTCTGAAAGGAATTGTAGATATCTCAAATATAATTGTTACCAGTACGAATATAATTTTCACTAGTTACAATTGTATTTCAGATATCTGAAATGCAATTCTAGATATCTGAAATTACATTCTTACTAGTTACAATTCCAAGCCGACATATCAATAATTTAATTTTGACTAGTCAGAATTGAATTTTAGATATCTAGAATTCCATTTATGATATCTGTAATGTAAGAACAATTGTAGATATCTACAATGAACATTGCCACTAGTAAGAATTTAATTGTTGATATCAATAATTAACATTTTGACTAGTGAGAAATGAATTGTAGATATCTTTAATTAGAATTGCAACTACTCAAAATTACATTATGGATATGTTGGCTTGGAATTCTAACTAGTCAAAAAGCAATTGTTGATATCTACAATTGCTATTACCGCTACTGATTAAATGTTAAAATGGCTTGCCATAACTTCACCTCCATGAGGAATACTACAGCTTCCACCATCATCTTAATTTCGCTCTGCTAAGGACCCATCAGAGGATCATGTGAATCTGTTGGGGATTCAAGATTCAAGAACTTTATTCGTCACATACACATACAGGAAGTGCCGTGAAATTAGTTCTATTGGGAACATGCACAACATCTTACTTCTTACATCTAGCTACATACTAGTTCAAATGTAAAGCTGCAATATGGAACTTTTTTAACATTCATAGTGATATGTTTCTGATATGTTTCTGATATGTCTGACATGTTTCTGATATGTTTCTGATATGTTTCTGATATGTCTGACATGTTTCTGATATGTTTCTGGCCGTGGTTACACCTTTCGTTTCATGCGATCTCGGTAATCGGAATCTGCTAATCGGAACACACAAGTGGTGCGTCTACACTTGACAGTTAAATGGAGCTCTTTGGCCAGATATGTGTTCGGATTTCCGGTTCCCGTGCAGTATTTAAATCACCATAACAACAATCCCTGAAAATGGTGCTGGGTGTGCAGGAGATTATGCTCCTTTACTTTATGTTAAGAATTGTGTGTAGTCGCGGTAGGGCCCGTACAAGGCGTTTGCTATTGAGGAGACAACAGCAGCTGCGCGCAATGTGCTCATTCATTGTGGGGCTGGGCTCGAGCCGCGGCTGGGGGAGCAGTCGCCCCGTCGCCCTCCTCTCTCCGCCGCTGGAAGGGCGGTCTGCGGCCCGTCTCGCGGGGTCCTCGTCCGCTGCGCCTCGTGCGTGGTGCGGCGGGGGTTTTTTGTGGGGCGGTGTCCGCGGCCGTGTCGGAAGGCGGGCCGGTGGAGGGGATCAGGTACGGCGGTCGGCGGCGGCGACTCTGGACGCGCGCCGGGCCCTTCTCGCGGATTTCCCCAGCAGGGAAGTGGGCGTGATTTGATGACGTGTCCCCGCTGTATGCGTTTTGAGGTGCCTGATTGCGTCTAGACTATTCAGAGTTCCGAACACAAAGCGAGCTCGTCCACCTCGCGAGGTGGCCTGGCTGATCCGAACAAAGCACAAAGCGACCTCTGTGCGTCTACACCTGTCACTTCATGCAGCCTGGCGTGATCGGATGACCAAGATCGCATTGAAAAGACAGGTGTAACCACGGCCTACGATATGTTTCTGATATGTTTCTGATATGTTTCTGATATGTTTCTTATGTGTCAGTAACTCACCATCAGCAGGAAGAATCTGTTCTCACCACGAGCTCCTATACATCCCACAGCACTGACCCCCACCACGACCGCACCAATGACCAGCAGTCCCACTGCCACCGTCTGCAGCTCCACTACACACACACACACACACACACACACACACACACACACACACACACATGAAGCAGTGCTATCATCACTTGTACAACACTTGCCGGTGAGGAGCTGCGGTACCAGAGGAGAGAACAGCGAGGAAGTTTCCGTCATCGAACAGGATCCAGACGGCACAGCCGGCGACGCTCAGACCCAGGATCTGTAGAGACGAGAGAAAAAGCTTTTATATCTCCCAGCACTTCTTTGTCATCCATGATCCTTCTAGGGTCACAGGAATATTTGTTCTATTTATAGAGGCTTTCAAGTGATGTAGCCCCGCCCCCCTCTGGCGGCCATGTTGGAGGTCCTCAGCTCTGTGAACAACTGACTGTGTTTCTGTCCGTCTCAACAGAATCTGCATGGTTAATTTCTGTCTGTTTCTACTGAACTGATCATTTCATCACTGATCCATCTGATTGATTTAGTGTTTAGATCATGTAGCTTCTTAGCTAGCTAACCATAGTATCTGGTCAGCTAACCATCACTGTCTTGTTGTTAACACATCTGGTTAGCACACTAGCTAACATATCTAGTAGAAGCTAGCGTTAGCAGTGGCTAGTAGTCCCATGTTAACAGTAACTAAACTAGCCTGCTGGCTAGTTAGCTAGCTACCAGTTTGTTCAGGTTAACTAGCTGACTCTTCTCCAGCTCCAACTCAGAGTGTTTTGGAGTAGAGACTAGGGCTAAAGACAAGACAGTTTACTGAGTCACAGTAACCTACATTTGGAGACAAATCTACCTGATCACACTGATCACTTTTACTGAGAACGTTACTGGATGATCTACAGACACACCACAACAACCTGGTTCAGATAGTCAACATTATTAACCAACATGATGGATCAGATGGTCGGTAGCAGCCAGTGCTGTGACCTTAATATTGGTAACTTATAATGGTGGTAATATAGATAGATAGATAGATAGATAGATAGATAGATAGATAGATAGATCGATCGATCGAGTTTAAGGGGACGGTAAAGTGTTACTAGTCTTTCAAATCTGATCTCACAAAACTCTGATTCAAACTGTCTGACTTTTTCATTTCAGCACCAAGAGGAATCAGACAGTAAATCAGTCAGTGTTGGAGAGTCTTCTCACCAGGAAGACGCTGTTGAACACTGCACAGCAGAACTTCAGGACCTGGACCTTCTCCTCCAGCTTCATGTTGATCCACCAATCAGCAACCAGCACAGAAGTCTGTCTGTAGGTCTGCCTGTCTGTAGGTGGTCTATGTGTCTGTAGGTCTGTCTGTCCGTAGGTCTGCCTGTCTGTAGGTCTGTGTGTTGTTTAACAGGAAAGCAGTCTGTGTTCAGAACAGAGTCCACTTCCTCATTGGGTGTAAAGATTAAACCGCTGTTTAATCTTTAATCTTAACCGCTGTTGGCGGACGGATTTTAACGGACGGACCATCGTCGTTTCATTCAACCAAAGTAAGGGAACTAACGTGATGACGTCACAGTAACGTTGTGATTAAGTTGTTCAACTGTGGTTGTGTAACATTCAAGTCGCTACTGTAAGAGCTGACACGTTGAACGGTGTTGATTCTGGTTCCCTGACTCCCTGATTGGCTGATTGAGCTAATTTATGGTTTATTGTAGATTATCATCCTATCCTGATCAATACATCTACAGATGTTACTATCCTGTTATTGCTGCAGTGAGGAGACGTTTCCTAAAGGTGTTAGGAGTCACAGTAGTGGCCTGCTATATTGTCATGAGTTAGATATAAATCATAGCAGCGATCACAATGTCTCCCTGCACATTACTGACAGCAACCTCAAAACATCTGGAAATGGGATGACAATAATTGTAGTTGGTCTGTTTGGCAGTGTTACATAGCCAAGACTTACCTGCATGATATACTGGCTAGCCTATATAACAAGCTGCTGTGAAGGAGTTGGCTTGATTTCCATTCTCTGTTGGTCTCAGATGGCCTCCAAACCAAAAACACATAGGACCAGAAGATTGTGGATGGCAAGGTTGAAGACCTTTGCTCCCACAGGGGTTTGCCCCTGTACATGTAGGTCTATTTTTGATTTCTTACAGATTGAGAAGTGTCCGGGGACAGACATCTACGGTGGCCCTGAGAGCTCAACACGCTCCAACTTAAGAAAACACATGCAAGTAGACAAAACACAAGCAAATTAAGAAAACATCATCAATTTGACAACACACACAACAAATTACAGACAACACAACACATTAAGACAACTCAACACATTAAGACAACACATTAAGACAACTCAACACATTACAGACAACACAACACATTAAGACAACTCAACACATTAAGACAACACATTAAGACAACTCAACACATTACAGACAACACAACACATTACAGACAACTCAACACATTAAGACAACACATTAAGACAACTCAACACATTACAGACAACACATTAAAACAACACAACACATTAAAACACAACACATTAAGACAACTCAACACATTACAGACAACACAACACATTAAGACAACTCAACACATTACAGACAACACAACACATTAAGACAACTCAACACATTACAGACAACACAACACATTAAGACAACTCAACACATTACAGATAACACAACACATTAAGACAACTCAACACATTACAGATAACACAACACATTAAGACAACACATTAAGACAACTCAACACATTACAGGCAACACATTAAAACAACACAACACATTAAGACAACTCAACACATTACAGACAACTCAACACATTAAGACAGCACATTAAGACAACACAACACATTACAGACAACACATTAAAACAACACAACACATTAAAACACAACACATTAAGACAACTCAACACATTACAGACAACACAACACATTAAGACAACTCAACACATTAAGACAACACAACACATTAAGACAACTCAACACATTACAGACAACACAACACATTAAGACAACTCAAACACATGCAAGTAGACAAAACACAAGCAAATTAAAACATCATCAATTTGACAACACACACAACAAATTACAGACAACACAACACATTAAGACAACTCAACACATTAAGACAACACATTAAGACAACTCAACACATTACAGACAACACAACACATTAAGACAACTCAACACATTAAGACAACACATTAAGACAACTCAACACATTACAGACAACACAACACATTACAGACAACTCAACACATTAAGACAACACATTAAGACAACTCAACACATTACAGACAACACATTAAAACAACACAACACATTAAAACACAACACATTAAGACAACTCAACACATTACAGACAACACAACACATTAAGACAACTCAACACATTAAGACAACACAACACATTAAGACAACTCAAACACATGCAAGTAGACAAAACACAAGCAAATTAAAACATCATCAATTTGACAACACACACAACAAATTACAGACAACACAACACATTAAGACAACTCAACACATTAAGACAACACATTAAGACAACTCAACACATTACAGACAACACAACACATTAAGACAACTCAACACATTAAGACAACACATTAAGACAACTCAACACATTACAGACAACACAACACATTACAGACAACTCAACACATTAAGACAACACATTAAGACAACTCAACACATTACAGACAACACATTAAAACAACACAACACATTAAAACACAACACATTAAGACAACTCAACACATTACAGACAACACAACACATTAAGACAACTCAACACATTAAGACAACACAACACATTAAGACAACTCAACACATTACAGACAACACAACACATTAAGACAACACAACACATTAAGACAACTCAACACATTACAGATAACACAACACATTAAGACAACACATTAAGACAACTCAACACATTACAGACAACACATTAAAACAACACAACACATTAAGACAACTCAACACATTACAGACAACTCAACACATTAAGACAGCACATTAAGACAACACAACACATTACAGACAACACATTAAAACAACACAACACATTAAAACAACACAACACATTAAGACAACTCAACACATTAAAACAACACAACACATTAAAACAACACAACACATTAAGACAACTCAACACATTAAGACAACACATTAAGACAACACAACACATTAAGACAACTCAACACATTAAGACAACACAACACATTAAGACAACTCAACACATTAAGACAACTCAACACATTAAAACAACACAACACATTAAGACAACTCAACACATTAAGACAACACATTAAGACAACACAACACATTAAGACAACTCAACACATTAAGACAACACAACACATTAAGACAACTCAACACATTAAGACAACACAACACATTACAGAAACACGCTGCAATTACACCTCACGACAACAGAAGTGTTTCCAGAGGACACTTAAAAGTGAACACGTCTGGACAGTGGAGTTGGAAAATGAGCTAAAATCTGTTTTTGGTTTATTTTAACATTGTGATCGCATGATTCAGATATTATTGCAGATATCTGCTAGTGATGTTACGCTTGATGTCACTTTTTATTAAATGAACAGAGAGTCCTCGATAGACTTTTATTGTTGCGGACTATATGACAATATATAATTGATACATGCAACTACAACAGAATGATTTCTCTCATACTAAAGGTACGCATGTGACATACGTGTCACCCGCATGATGCGAGAGAGGACACTCAGGAACACTCCCATCGCCTGGTGAAGCATGGTTACTCCGCCTTGACAGGTATCTTGGGGAGTGTGCTGCATTCATGCACCACCCAAGCCTCCTCCCAGTGGTCTGCCAGGAGCCTCCACAGCCTGCTGGCTGTCCCAACTGACAGTCTATGGGAAGGACATAGGCTACGTCCCTCCTCCACCACCATCTCAGCTCTCTTCCTCCTACGTCCCTCCTCCACCACCATCTCAGCTCTCTTCCTCCTACGTCCCTCCTCCACCACCATGTCAGCTCTCTTCCTCCTACGTCCCTCCTCCACCACCATCTCAGCTCTCTTCCTCCTACGTCCCTCCTCCACCACCATCTCAGCTCTCTTCCTCCTACGTCCCTCCTCCACCACCATCTCAGCCCTCTTCCTCCTACGTCCCTCCTCCACCACGTCAGCCCTCTTCCTCCTACGTCCCTCCTCCACCACCATCTCAGCCCTCTTCCTCCTACGTCCCTCCTCCACCACCATCTCAGCTCTCTTCCTCCTACGTCCCTCCTCCACCACCATCTCAGCTCTCTTCCTCCTACGTCCCTCCTCCACCACCATCTCAGCTCTCTACCTCCAACGTCCCTCCTCCACCTCCATCTCAGCTCTCTTCCTCCTACGTCCCTCCTCCACCACCATCTCAGCCCTCTTCCTCCTACGTCCCTCCTCCACCACCATCTCAGCCCTCTTCCTCCTACGTCCCTCCTCCACCACGTCAGCCCTCTTCCTCCTACGTCCCTCCTCCACCACCATGTCAGCCCTCTTCCTCCTACGTCCCTCCTCCACCACCAGTCAGCCCTCTTCCTCCTACGTCCCTCCTCCACCACGTCAGCCCTCTTCCTCCTACGTCCCTCCTCCACCACCATGTCAGCCCTCTTCCTCCTACGTCCCTCCTCCACCACCATGAGCTCTCTGTTATATAACTCAAATAGCATAGAGAACAAAATGGTTAAATTGTGAAAAGAATTCAATTGTCCCTTCTCAAGTATCACTCATATGTTTCTATTCCTGTAGGCTTTGGATGAGCATAATATGCCAGGCATGGACCGTGTGGACAGCCTTGCACAACAAGAGAGGCTACAAGGCTGTCTCTCTCCCTCCGTTCGGCAAATCAGACCATGCCGCCATTTTCCTGCTACCGGAGTATAAACAAAGGATAGCACGGGAAGCGGTAGTGACGAGGGACGTAAAGCGGTGGTCTGACCAATCAGAGGCTGAGCTACATGACGCTCTGTGTGACGTCGACTGGGACATGTTCCAATCCAGTTCCAAGGACGTCAGCGAGTTTACGGAAGTAGTAACGAGCTTCATAGCAACGCTAGTGGACACCATCGTCCCCACGGTAAAAGTTAGGTCCTTTCCTAACCAAAAACCGTGGGTTGATAAATCCATCCGCGACGCTTTGAACGCCCGCACTGCTGCCTATAACTCCGGTCTTGTATCCGGCAACATGGACGAGCACAAGGCAGCGTCCTATGGACTGAGAAGGGCGGTGAAGGAGGCCAAGAGGAGGTATAAGGACAGAGTGGAGTCGCAGATGGAGCAGCGCGACACCAGACGCCTATGGCAGGGGCTACGGACTATAACGGACTACCAGGGCAGACCCCCCGCAATGGTGAGTGCCGACGCATCCCTAGCGGAGGACCTGAACTCATCCTATGCACGGTTTGAGACTAGCAACAACAGCGCTAGCTCGCCGGCTAACAACATCACCGTTAGCGCAGCCGGAGTGAGTTCTACCGCTGGGGATGAACACACACTCTCTGTGACCGAGCACAGTGTGAGGAGGGCTCTGACGAGGGTGAACACCAGGAAAGCTGCTGGTCCAGATGGCATATCTGGGCGAGTACTGAAGACCTGTGCTAATCAGCTAGCTCCAGTGTTCACCACTATATTCAACATCTCCCTGGCTGAGTCTGTGGTCCCCGCCTGCTTCAAGAGATCCACTATTGTCCCTGTGCCCAAGAATGCTTCTCCAGCATGCTTGAATGACTACCGACCGGTGGCCCTCACCTCGGTGGTCATGAAATGCTTGGAGAGGCTGATAAAGGACTACATCTGCGCCTTCCTCCCTTGCTCCATGGACCCGCTGCAGTTTGCTTATCGTCCCAACAGATCCACGGATGATGCTGTCTCCCAGGTACTGCACACCACACTCTCTCATCTGGACAGCCGGAAGGGGGGCTATGTGAGACTGCTGTTCATTGACTATAGTTCAGCTTTCAATACCATAGTCCCCACCAGACTGGCTGGCAAGTTGATTGAGCTGGGACTGAACACCCCCCTGTGTGCCTGGATCCTGGACTTCCTGACCGCCAGGCCCCAGGTGGTCAGGGTGGGCAGACACACCTCCAACCCCCTCACCCTGAACACAGGATCCCCCCAGGGTTGCGTCCTCAGCCCCCTACTGTACTCCCTGTACACACATGACTGTGTGGCCAGGTTCAGCTCCAACACCATCATTAAGTTTGCGGATGACACAGTGGTGGTGGGCCTGATCTCCGACAACGACGAGAAGGCCTACCTGGAGGAAGTTGCTGATCTGTCACTCTGGTGCCAGGACAACAGCCTCCTCCTGAATGTCACCAAAACTAAGGAGCTGATTGTGGACTTTAGGAGGACACAACAACGGAGGACGTACTCACCATTGGGGATTAATGGGAATACTGTGGAGAGGGTGAGCAGGTATAAATACCTGGGAGTCCACATCACTGAAGATCTGACATGGACAACACACACAGACACTCTGGTGAGAAAGGCAAGGCAGCGCCTTTACCACCTCAGGCAACTGAGGAAATTTAAAGTCTCCCGGAGGATCCTTCATCCTTCTACTCTGGAGCTGTAGAGAGCATCCTGACAGGAAGCATCACTGCCTGGTTTGGCAACAGCTCCGCTCAGGACAGGAAGGCTCTGCAGAGAGTAGTGGAACTACACTCCCCACCCTGCAGGACTTGTACACCAGGAGGTGCAGAACCAGAGCCTGCAGGATCATGAAGGATCCTCACCACCCCAACAACGGACTGTTTCAGCTGCTGCAGTCAGGCAAGCGCCTCCGTAGTCACGCTGCCAAAACAGAGAGACTGAGACGGAGTTTCTTTCCTCAGGCCATCAGGACTGTGAACTCTGACCTCACCAGGGCCCCCACCAAGACACACACACTGCCCCTCTTATGCACACACACACACACACACACACACACACACACACTTAGGTAACGACTCCACATAATTTATATTACATACATACGATTTCCCTTTTTTACTATATTTTTTTATTTCCAAAGTGCTCTTATTGTAAATATTGTGTTGGTTTTTTATTGTAAATAGTGTGAACCTGTTATTTTGTCCTTTGCACATTTCTGTTGAGCATTGCCACTTTTTACATTTCACTGCACACCCCGTGTGTGTATGTGACAAATAAACTTCTTGAACTTGAACTTGAACTATGGAGTGGGACTGCGCCATCAGACAGGTCTGACCTTGAGCAACCAGCAGGTCAGTACCATCATAGGCCTGAGGGAAAACCTGCTACCTTATGACCACCCCACCTGCTGAGCTCCTTCCAAGGCCACCAGCTGCTCAACCTGTCCTCCCTCCTCCTTCAACTCTCTTTCCACAAGCAAAGCACACTAATATTCTTTATTATGATTCTTCTTCCGCCCGAATTTCAGACTTCAGACTTTCACACTATTAAAGCTGTCAACCCCATTCAAACTTTCACATTCAACATAGTCTGGAATCATCATCATCATCCACTATTCATTACACTGATTACACTTTTTCTGCAATTGAATTTATTTGTAATATTTTGGCCCCATAGGAATGCATTGTGAAAAGTTCAGTTTCACTTTCTCTTGACAATGGCTCTGTCTCTACAAGCCACTAGATGGAGTCTAGATGGAGTCTTCTTTTGAACAAATTGCAAATGCTTTGGCACATTCATGCAAATGGTTATGTAAAACTGTCTGCTGTTTCCTACATTATCAATTTCTCATGTCATGAGAAAAATGTATTATATTGGTTCTCTGTTGAATAGTCTCACCCCCCAGAACATCTCGGCATTAGTTGCATAAGTCATTACATGCAAAATGGTTGACCAGTTGTCATAATCTGTCAAGCATATTTTCTATTTTCTCTACATTTCTATTAGACTTTTTTTGTAAATATGTTCTGAATTGATGAATCTTGACTTTCACAGTTTTTCTCAGTTGCTTTGGCTCAATTCTCCAATGACAGTTGAAGTCGTCAAAACAAAATGTGAAATTCTTCACAACATTTTGTTTCTTGTGCACAACAGAAAGAGCATTTCTCTGTTACCATTTGAAAATGTTTTAGCACATTTAGGCAAATGACTAACAATTATGACAATTGGAACAATTATTTATTGTCTTTTGAAATTGATATATGCCACAGAAAAAGTGCAGCCTTGTGCATTTTCAATCATTGCCATCAAACCCTTCACCATAGTTTCCATCAGAGTAACTGTTATATTGACAACATGGCTAAGCATGTCGACTATCTTGTTTGTACTCAATGACACAAGGACTTGTCATTCTGATGGACTGACATGTTCACTGACATAAAGATTTACTTTTGAGAGATGAACTAAGGATTTTGAGTTACGGGCTTTTGCAGGTAATCCATTGTGTGGTGCTGTTTGTATGAATTGTTTTGAGAAATGTTTTGCAAATCTTAAGGATGATTCGAGAAATGTACCAAAGCGACTGAGAAACACTGTAAACTACTACTACTTCTACTGCAGCTATTACTAACAGCCAGGGTCACATTTGACAGTCTCTGTCTCCCTCTGGTGGCTGTCAAATGACCCTGGCTGTCTTTCACAGTGTCCTCAGACTAGAGACTCCAGAAACACTTTCAAGCTGAAACAAGCACACAAATTTTCTTCAGAAAATGTAACCTTTTCTAGTATTATATCATATTATAGGACTGTATGATACCATATGGCGAAGTCACTTTAAACTATTGATCACCACAGAATAATAACACCACAGAACAATCAGTGTTATGTGATATTATATATTATATATGTTATATATATTATATATTCAAAATGAAACTGCAAGTACAAAACAAACTATTGGGACATGTTATGAAACGACTCTGACTATGCTGGAACAAGATATTATGGGATATTCAGGGGTCCTTGAGGGGGTTCCAGGGGGTCCTTGAGGGGGTTCTAGGGGGTCCTTGAGGGGGTTCTTTAGGGAGTTCCAGGGGGTCCTTGAGGGGGTTCTAGGGGGGGTTCCAGGGGGTCCTTGAGGGGGTTCTAGGGGGTTCCAGGGGTTCCTTGAGGGGGTTCTAGGGGGTTCTAGGGGTTCCTTGAGGGGGTTCTAGGGGGTCCCCAGTAAAATGTGATTTGTAGAAGTTAGCAGCATCACAGCAGACAGAAAGTCTTTGATCATTCACAATGGATCCTTGACCTAAAGCTGATCTAACTGGGGGCTGTCCCGTCACCATAAGGTCACAGGTTCAATGCCCACAACAGCTACAGCCCTTGAGCAAGACACTGAACACCTACCTGCTCATTCAGCATCAGCACAATGAATGTAATGGAAATGGAATATAAAGATAAATACTGAAGACAGTTTTTATCAGGAAACTTTAATTGATAAACATTGGAATGGTTTGAAAGCAGGAAGTTATTGATCGTTTCAGCCTTTTGTATTTAAGATTTCATAAAAAAGCCCCATCCAGCTCTGCAGCCACCTGGTGAGATGTGGCGCCGTGCATCAGAATGGAAAAATAAAACAAAGCGATACAGAAAATGTTATTATACATAATAAATAATTCAATGGTACATAGCTTCCCTTTCCACCTCTGTAAAAGCAGAATAAGAGTCTCTGGATAAGAGCATCTAAAATACAACACGAATACGGGACATCTGGAAAGTCTGACTGAGAATAAACTATTGATACGTGTCTTCATATCCTGATCAATATCCCTGCAGACCAGCAACCAGCTCCCACATTCAGGCTCTATTCTGGATAAGAAGTCATCCACGTTATTGTAAACAGGATATGATGTCACTGTAAACAGGATATGATGTCCCCATGATGGAAACTTGATTATCTTGAATGTTCCTGTGATATCGGTATCCATGGAAACCCATTTCAGTGACAGGAAGTGAGTAAGAGGCTTTGGTTCGCCATGTTGATTGTCTTTATTGGGCTGCAGCTCCTGAAGGCACCGTGAGACTCCTGAAACAGGCCTGGTGTTTGTTTTACCCTGCTGGGAGCACCAGATGGGCGGGGTTTACTGTGTCATGTCATACTTTGTGATTGGCTATTCTTTCTGGCAGTTCTGTTACTGCACTGTGTGCTAAACCCCACCCGTCTGGTCCTCCAGGGAGAGGAAAACAAACGCCAGTATCATTAGACCTGCGCCATGTAAAGACATGACATGACAACTCAGAGATTTGAATCAGCTTCTATCTGAAATGAAACTGTTTAATGGTAGGAAAGGCACACAAACACACACACACACACACATTCACACACATACAGACACACACTCACACTCACACACACACACACACACACCCCGGTCAGTGTGTGTGTTCTCCGGGCGGCAGGGTGTGCAGGACCTGGTCCAGGAGCTGCAGCGCTCGGTGCAGGTGGACCTCCAGCCAGCAGGGGGTGTCCTTGATGCTCTGCCTCGGGTAGTCACACCCCCAACCCTTAACGAAGCTCAGACGCACAATACACAACCTCCTGAGGTCGTCAACACCCAGACCTGCTGCTGACGACAGACCTGGGGGAGGGGAGTGATACATGGTTCTAGTTATGGTTATGGCTATGGTTCTAGTTCTAGTTCTGGTTCTTGTTCTGGTTGTAGTTATGGTTCTAGTACTAGTTCTGGTTCTGGTTCTGATTATGGTTCTAGCTCTGGTTCTCGTTCTGGTTCTAGTTCTGGTTCTGATTACGTTTGTGGTTGTGGTTCTAGTTCTAGTGCTGGTTCTGGTACTAGTTCTAGTTCTAGTTCTAGTTATGGTTCTAGTTCTAGTAATGGTTATGGTTCTACAGACAGGTTAAACACCTGGAGAGACAGACAGGCTAAACACCTGGAGACAGTGGACCAGTAGACCAGTGGACCAGTAGACCAGTGGACCAGTGGACCAGTGGACCAGTAGACCAGTGGTCCAGTAGACCAGTAGACCAATAGACCAGTAGACCTGCACGCAACCCGACATAGCTCCCCGTTGGGATGGGGGAAAGGTCAAAGGTCCTGGGAATAAGAACCAATAGTACAAACCCATGGATAGTTCCTGTGGTTAGAAAACGCCTATAGTTATGGTTCTAGTTCTAACTCAGTGGTCCTGTAGACCAGTAGACCATGAATTCTTCATGGAACCCAATGAGGGAGAACTCAGTGGTCCTGTAGACCAGTAGACCATGAATTCTTCATGGAACCCAATGAGGGAGAACTCAGATCAGTGTTTTATTCATAAGAATGATGATGAAAACCAAGAGGCTGCAGCCACACTGAACACATGGAGATTCATCAACACAGTTCAATCACAAAAGGACTGTGAGTATGGTGAAGTGATGAAGTGGAGAGGAGGGGTGGAGAGAGAGAGAGAGAGAGAGAGAGAGAGAGAGAGAGAGAGAGCTTTACTTACTGACTGCAGGGGCGATCCCCCCCACGCTGCCCAGTCCTGGAATCGTACCGGCAACCGCCGCCGCTTGGGCCGCGGCTGCTGCCTGAGCTGTAGCCGCCTGGTGCTGCATCTGTCTGTGGCACTGCCTCAGATCGAACACCTGGAGAGACAGACAGGTTAAACACCTGGAGACAGACAGGTTAAACACCTGGAGAGACAGACAGGTTAAACTAGAGACAGACAGGTTGACAGGTTAAACTGGAGACAGACAGGTTAAACACCTGGAGAGACAGACAGGTTAAACTGGAGACAGACAGGTTAAACACCTGGAGAGACAGACAGGTTAAACTGGAGACAGACAGGTTAACACCTGGAGACAGATAGGTTAAACTATCACTACTAGTACTACTGTCATGTTGTAATCTTGATATAGGCTCCACCCCTCCACCCACCCCCAACCTTGATATAGGCTCCACCCCCACCTTGATATAGGCTCCTGGGTAGATCTTGTGCACGGCGTCGCCTGGCGCCCGGCCGGCCTCGCGGTCCAGGTAGAAGCTCTGCACGAAGACCGAGTGGTCGCTAAGGCAACGCATCCAGACATCCCCCTCCCCCCGACACTCCAGCTGAACCCCCCGACCAATATGGAGGCTGGACACATGGTCAAATATAGAAGAAGAAGAACAATGATCGACATGACAGACAGGTCCACTACCAGCAACTCTTTTGTTTCATCATTTACCAAAAACTAATACAACTTTTAGTCAACATTCCTTTTTTAAAATAATTGAATTAATTCTAAAACTATTTTTCAATGGAAGTCCTTTTTCAAAGTTAAAGCACCAGCAGACCATCTTAATGTAGTATCTGGTATGAGTTGTTAGAATAATATCTGATCTGACCAAACCAAATGATACTATATACACAGTGTGTATATATATGTGTATACTACATTTATACTATATATATACTGTATATATATATTTAGTTTCATAAGCATTTCTCAAAGACCTAAACATTTACTAGTTTCACTACTAAAGCTACTACTACTAATACTACTAATACTACTAATACCGCTACTACTACTACTAGTGTTACTACTAATACTACTACTACCCCCCCCCCCTCACCGGGCCCTGTCGCTGGCCTGGGTGCGGTGGACGTTGCTCAGTTGTCCCAGACAGAAGCGGTCTCCTCCAGATGGATCCACGTAGCCGTCCACCGTCACCAGAGGACAGCTGGACAGGACCTTGAACATCTCACCCACCTGCACGTCCATCTCAAAGTAGGAGATGGAGCACCAGAACTCTGGACCTGCAACCCAGAGAGAGACAGGTGGAGAGTCGGGTGGAGAGACGGGTGGACAGACGTGTGGACAGACAGGTGGAGAGATGGGTGGACAGACGTGTGGACAGACAGGTGGAGAGACGGGTGGACAGACGTGTGGACAGACAGGTGGAGAGACGTGTGGACAGACGGGTGGACAGATGGGTGGACAGATGGGTGGAGAGACAGGTAGACAGACGGGTGGACAGATGGGTGGAGAGACGTGTGGACAGACAGGTGGACAGATGGGTGGAGAGACAGGTGGACAGACGGGTGGACAGATGGGTGGAGAGACGTGTGGACAGACAGGTGGACAGACGGGTATTTGTGTGTGTGAGTACCTGGGTGGTTGGAGACAGGCTGAGGAAAGGGAGGAGTGCTGTGATGCTGCGACCCTGGAAACACAAAGACCTGTCAGTACTGTAGTAATATGCTACCACGACATAGTACAATATAGTGCCTAGTACCACGACATAGTACAATATACTGCCTAGTACCACGACATAGTACAATATACTGCCTAGTACCACAGTATAGTACAATATAGTGCCTAGTACCACAGCATAGTACAATATACTGCCTAGTACCACAGCATAGTACAATATACTCCCTAGTACCACAGTATAGTACAATATACTCCCTAGTACCACAGTATAGTACAATCATTCAAGCCTAATAATGTCAGATGGATAGTCTGGTTGACATACAGAAGTGAGTGTTGGGCGCAGGATGATGATGTAATGGTGGCTGCTGATGACTCCGCCCATTGTGCTGGGGTCCTACGGGGGTGTAGGAGGCCGTGCTGCTGCCTGTCCAGGTCGCTGTGGGGTCAGACAGGAAAATCAGTCTAGTTAAATATCCTGCTGCTGTAGTACTGAGTGATCAATCCACCAGTATACTGAATACTACAACCTGTCATGACCTTCTACCTTCTACTTCCAATACTACTACTACTACTACTATTACTACTACTACTACCATTACTACTACTACTACCATTACTACTGTTGTAGCCATTAAGCCATACGTGTCTTTAAATACTGCCCGTCAGAGCCAGGCTGGGTTTTCTTGGGTCGCCAACTAAATGTGGAGAAAGTGAGCGTGGTTTCCACTTCACAGCGTTGAGCAAAGATTCGTTTTCATTTGTTCATAAAAACAACTTACAGCTCTGTTGTGTTCAGCTTGTGGACTTCAGTACATTCAGTCTTTTTTACAACGACTCTTGGAACTGAAATGAAGTGCGTTCTCCACCACGGACTCCACCTACCTACCGAGTCACAGCTTTGGAAGTGGAAAAGCCGACAACTACCCTACAAACCCTACAACTACTACTACTACTACAACTACTACTACTACTACTATTACTGCTACTACTACTACTACTACTATTACTACTACTACTACTGCTATTACTACTACTACTACTACTACTACTGCTATTACTACAACTACTACTACTACTACTGCTATTACTACTACTCCTACTGCTATTACTCCTACTGCTCCTGCTACTTGTAGTACTACTGTAATGTACTGTATGGCAGTAGCCAGTAACTCACGGTGGTAGGCGGCGGTGTGGCTGGGTTTGGCCGGGCTGCTGTACTCAGGGCTCTGCCCATGTGGGCTGGTGGGGGTTTGGGGTGGCCGGGGGGGTGAGTGTCGGGGTGGGGGTTTGAGGGGTGTGTGGGGGGGGGCGGAGAACCGGCGACTCCCTGGCTCTGGGGGGAGGCGACCTGGAGGAGGCCCTCCCCAGCCCCACCGTGGCCCCCGACGGACAGGGACCCCGCCATCATGGAGCTGCTGACTGGAGGGAAGACGCCAAACACCAGGAAGAGGTTCCATCAATACTGGTTCACTGAAGCTACTGATATCGTTCTATCTGTTCTATTGTTCTATCTGTTCTATCAGTTCTATCAGTTCTATTGTTCTATCTGTTCTATCTGTTCTATAGGTTCTATCAGTTCTATTGTTCTATCTGTTCTATCAGTTCTATTGTTCTATCTCTTCTATCAGTTCTATTGTTCTATCTGTTCTATCAGTTCTTGTTCTATCTGTTCTATTGTTCTATCTGTTCTATCAGTTCTATCTGTTCTATCTGTTCTATCAGTTCTATTGTTCTATCTGTTCTATCTGTTCTATCAGTTCTATCTGTTCTATCTGTTCTATCAGTTCTATCTGTTCTATCAGTTCTATCAGTTCTATTGTTCTATCTGTTCTATCAGTTCTATCAGTTATATTGTTCTGTCTGTTCTATCAGTTCTATTGTTCTATCAGTTATATCTGTTCTATCAGTTCTATCAGTTCTATCTGTTCTATCTGTTCTATCTGTTCTATCAGTTCTATCAGTTCTATCAGTTTATAGTTCTATTGTTCTATCAGTTCTATCGTTCTATCTGTTCTATCTGTTCTATCAGTTCTATCAGTATCAGTTCTGTTCGTTGTATCAGTTCTATTGTTCTATCAGTTCTATCAGTTCTATCAGTTCTATCATTCTATCAGTTCTATTGTTCTATCGTTCTATCAGTTCTATCATTCTATCAGTTCTATCATTCTATCAGTTCTATTGTTCTATCGTTCTACCAGTTTTATCAGTTCTATCAGTTCTATCATTCTATCAGTTCTATCATTCTATCAGTTCTATTGTTCTATCGTTCTACCAGTTTTATCAGTTCTATCATTCTATCAGTTCTATCATTCTATCAGTTCTATTCTATCGTTCTACCAGTTTTATCAGTTCTATCAGTTCTATCATTCTATCAGTTCTATCGTTCTATCAGTTCTATTGTTCTATCAGTTCTATCATTCTATCAGTTCTATCGTTCTATCAGTTCTATCAGTTCTATTGTTCTATCACTTCTATCAGTTTTATCAGTTCTATTGTTCTATCAGTTCTATTAGTTCTATTGTTCTATCATTTCTATCGTTCTATCAGTTCTATCATTCTATCAGTTCTATTGTTCTATTGTTCTATCGTTCTACCAGTTTTATCAGTTCTATCAGTTCTATCATTCTATCAGTTCTATCAGTTCTATCAGTTCTATCGTTCTATCATTCTATCAGTTCTATTCTATCAGTTATATCAGTTATATAATTCTATCAGTTCTATTGTTCTATCGTTCTATCAGTTCTATCGTTCTATCAGTTCTATCATTCTATCAGTTCTATCGTTCTACCAGTTTTATCAGTTCTATCAGTTCCATCATTCTATCAGTTCTATCGTTCTATCAGTTCTATCAGTTCTATCGTTCTATCATTCTATCAGTTCTATTGTTCTATCAGTTCTATCAGTTCTATAGTTCTATCGTTCTATCATTCTATCAGTTCTATCAGTTATATTGTTCTATCATTCTATCAGTTCTATCAGTTCTATTGTTCTATCATTCTATCAGTTCTATTGTTCTATCGTTCTTTCAGTTCTATTGTTCTATCAGTTCTATTGTTCTATCGTTCTATCAGTTCTATTGTTCTATCATTCTATCAGTTCTATTGTTCTATCATTCTATCAGTTCTATCGTTCTATCGTTCTATCAGTTCTATCAGTTCTATTGTTCTATCAATTCTATCATTCTATCAGTTCTATCATTCTCATCAATTCTCTCATTCTATTAGTTCCTATCATTCTATCAGTTCTATCGTTCTATCAGTTCTATCAGATCTATCAGTTCTATAGTTCTATCAATTCTATTCATTCTATCAGTTCTATCGTTCTATCTGTTCTAATCTGTTCTATCTGTTCTATCAGTTCTATCGTTCTATCCAGTTCTATTGTTCTATCGGTCTATCAGTTCTATCAGTTTTATCAGTTCTATCAGTTCTATTGTTGTATCAGTTCTGTCGTATCAGTTCTGTCGTTCTATCAGTTCTATTGTTCTATCAGTTCTATCAGTTCTATCAGTTCTATCATTCTATCAGTTCTATTGTTCTATCAGTTCTATGTTCTATCGTTCTATTGTTCTATCGTTCTATCAGTTCTATCAGTTTTATCAGTTCTATTGTTCTATCACTTCCTATCAGTTCTATTGTTCTATCAGTCCTATCATTCTATCAGTTCTATTGTTCTATCAGTTCTATGTCAGTTCTCATCAGTTCTATTGTTCTATCGTTCTATCAGTTTTATCAGTTTTATCAGTTCTATTGTTCTATCACTTCTATCAGTTCTATTGTTCTATCAGTTCTATCATTCTATCAGTTCTATCGTTCTATCAGTTCTATCAGTTCTATTGTTCTATCAGTTCTATCAGTTTTATCAGTTCTATTGTTCTATCAGTTCTATTAGTTCTATTGTTCTATCAGTTCTATCGTTCTATCAGTTCTATCATTCTATCAGTTCTATTGTTCTATCGTTCTACCAGTTTTATCAGTTCTATGAGTTCTATCATTCTATCAGTTCTATCAGTTCTATCGTTCTATCATTCTATCAGTTCTATTCTATCAGTTATATCAGTTAAATCATTCTATCAGTTCTATTGTTCTATCGTTCTATCAGTTCTATCAGTTCTATCATTCTATCAGTTCTATCGTTCTACCAGTTTTATCAGTTCTATCAGTTCTATCATTCTATCAGTTCTATCATTCTATCAGTTCTATCAGTTCTATCGTTCTATCATTCTATCAGTTCTATTGTTCTATCAGTTCTATCATTTCTATAGTTCTATCGTTCTATCATTCTATCAGTTCTATCAGTTATATTGTTCTATCATTCTATCAGTTCTATTGTTCTATCATTCTATCAGTTCTATTGTTCTATCGTTCTATCAGTTCTATTGTTCTATCAGTTCTATTGTTCTATCGTTCTATCAGTTCTATTGTTCTATCATTCTATCAGTTCTATTGTTCTATTGTTCTATCAGTTCTATCGTTCTATCAGTTCTATCAGTTCTATTGTTCTATCAATTCTATCATTCTATCAGTTCTATCATTCTATCAATTCTATCGTTCTATTAGTTCTATCATTCTATCAGTTCTATCGTTCTATCAGTTCTATCAGATCTATCAGTTCTATCGTTCTATCAGTTCTATCGTTCTATCGTTCTATCAGTTCTATTGTTCTATCAGTTCTATCAGTTCTATCAGTTCTATTGTTCTATCGTTCTATCAGTTCTATTGTTCTATCAGTTCTATCAGTTCTATCAGTTCTATCAGTTCTATCAGTTCTATCAGTTCTATCGTTCTATCAGTTCTATCATTCTATCAGTTCTATCATTCTATCATTCTATCAGTTCTATTGTTCTATCGTTCTACCAGTTTTATCAGTTCTATCATTCTATCAGTTCTATTGTTCTATCGTTCTACCAGTTTTATCAGTTCTATCAGTTCTATCATTCTATCAGTTCTATCGTTCTATCAGTTCTATCAGTTCTATTGTTCTATCAGTTCTATCAGTTTTATCAGTTCTATAGTTCTATTGTTTTATCGTTCTACCAGTTTTATCAGTTTTATCATTCTATCGGTTCTATTGTTCTATCAGTTCTATCGTTCTATCAGTTTTATCAGTTCTATAGTTCTATCATTCTATCAGTTCTATCGTTCTATCAGTTCTATTCTATCAGTTATATCAGTTATATCATTCTATCAGTTCTATTGTTCTATCGTTCTATCAGTTCTATCATTCTATCAGTTCTATCATTCTATCAGTTCTATCGTTCTACCAGTTCTATCGTTCTGTGGTGTCAGGGTAGAAAAGCCTGGGGGCCATGATATTATTACTAGTAGTACTACTAACACTATAATGCTATTGTTCTCTTCTAACATTTAGCTGGGAGGTTTGGAGAAGTTTTGGACAGTAAAACAACCTGAAACAACCTGAAACTATGATCAGTGTTATGACCAGTTTCTTCCTCCATGCTTCAAATGCTGTTTATCCATCAGTACAACATCTTGGCATTTAAAATATACTAATGTTAGGGAAGGATTACCTACTAAACCATTCTAAGACTGAAACCCCACTGACTAGCAGGGAGCAGATTCAATTACAACAGATGACCACTAGGTGGTGGAAGAGCTCCAAACACTTGGTCAACTGTGAACATTTATAATAATAATAAGAAGAGAGAGGCACTATTCTATTTCTCTCTTTATGGAAATAGTCTTTTCTCTTGCCCCGCCCCCCTGGGAGGTCAGAGGTCAGGGTCTGGAGCTGGTAGGGTTCAGTGTCTTGCTCAAGGATGAAGGCCAGTCTATTTTAAATATAATAAACAGGCTCACCTGGCGGGGAGAGGGGCATGCTGGGATACAGGTTGATGGGCGGGGGCTGGTTGTAACGTTCAGGGTGGGGAGGCAGTTCCACCTGCAGACAGTCCTGGATGAACTCCTCCTTTATCAGACCAGCCTGAGGACCTGAGGGGGGACAGGGATGTGACCAGGAACACAGATCACAGCAAACTGCCATTAGAATAGAAATGAAGAGATGAGCCTCCAAAACAAAAACCACATTAATACAAAAATAATCTGAATGTGCTGCAGGACTGGAGGACCAGGTCAAATCCAGAGCTACCAGACCACCAGGTCAAATCCAGAGCTACCAGACCACCAGGTCAAATCCAGATCTACCAGACCACCAGGTCAAATCCAGAAGAAGAGAGGAGGAAGAGAAGAAGAAGAGGAGAGAGGAGAGGAAGTTAGTACATTAGCAGGCAGACTAAACAGTCTGACCGAACCAGAAACACCCTGCTGACGGTGTGTGTGTGTGTGTGTGTGTGTGTGTGTGTGTGTGTGTGTGTGTGTGTGTGTGTGTGTGTGTGTGTGTGCGTCTGTTTTCCAAGGCCAGGCTGTAAGTCTAAGGGCAGATACTGAGACGGCTCAAACCGTAGAGCAGATATGTTCATCTATTTTTAACAGAATGGAAAACCTTTCTACTTTTCCTCCTCAATATCCTCAGTATGTCGTTCCCAGATGATCCTTCTAGGGTCATAGGAATATTTGTTCCATTTATAGAGGCTTCAATATGATGCAGCCCCGCCCCCTCTGGCGGACATGTTGGAGGTCCTCAGCTCCGATCAGCTGGTTGTGTTTCTGTCTCAACAGAATTGAATCTTCATGGTTAATTTCTGTCTGTTTCTACTGAACTGATCATTTCATCACTGATACATCTGATTGATTTAGTGTTTAGATCATGTAGCTTGTTAGCTAGCTAACCATAGTATCTGGTCAGCTAACCATCACTGTCTTGTTGTTAACACATCTGGTTAGCACACTAGCTAATGTATCTAGTAGAAGCTAGCGTTAGCAGTGGCTAGTCGTCCCATGTTAACAGTAACTAAACTAGCCTGCTGGCTAGTTAGCTAGCTACCAGTTTGTTCAGGTTAACTAGCTGACTCTTCTCCAGCTCCAACTCAGAGTGTTTTGGAGTAGAGACTAGGGCTAAAGACAAGACAGTTTACTGAGTCACAGTAACCTACATTTGGAGACAAATCTACCTGATCACACTGATCACTTTTACTGAGAACGTTACTGGATGATCTACAGACACACCACAACAACCTGGTTCAGATAGTCAACTGGTTCTATTGATACATTATTAACTAACAGACTGATGATGGATTAGATGGTTGGTAGCAGGTTGTGATAACACTGTAAACCCTCTATTGTCAGGGTGCTGTGACCTCTGACCCCTGACCTCCTTACTATTGATTGCTTTTGATGTTGGTGATCTAGGAATTGAAGCTGATTCTACTGTTGACTTGACTACTACTGTCTCTCTAGATGACTACTACTCCTTTCCATATTCCATTTAGTGTAATCAGAGACTAGGTTCATTCAGTTGATCACCGTCATGGAGGTGAAGTTAAACTGAATGGTAATGAGTTGACTCACCGATGCCGGGAGACACCACCCTCTCATAGTGGTAGGGATTCACACACACGTTGTCGTATTTCAGGTCGAAGGCAAACTGACAGAACTTGACGTGTTTCAGTTCGTTCTTATGGAGGTCGGGCCAGCGCCACAGGCGGGCGTAGATCACATGAGGAAATCCTTTCCTTCCTGCTACCTACAGACAGAGGACAGATAGAGGTTAGATGGAGGAGAGATAGAGGAGAGATAGAGGTTAGATAGAGGACAGATAGAGGTTAGACAGAGGACAGACAGAGGTTAGATAGAGGAGAGATAGAGGAGAGATAGAGGTTAGACAGAGGACAGATAGAGGACAGATAGAGGACAGATAGAGGTTAGATAGAGGACAGACAGAGGACAGATAGAGGTTAGATAGAGGAGAGATAGAGGTTAGACAGAGGACAGATAAAGGACAGATAGAGGTTAGACAGAGGACAGATAGAGGACAGATAGAGGTTAGATAGAGGTTAGATAGAAGACAGATAAAGGTTAGACAGAGGACAGACAGGTTAGATAGAGGAGATAAAGGTTAGACAGATAAAGGACAGATAAAGGACAGATAGAGGTTAGATAGAGGACAGATAGAGGACAGATAGAGGTTAGATCGAGGAGACATAAAGAACAGATAGAGATTAGATAGAGGACAGATAGAGGACAGATAGAGGTTAGATAGAGGAGAGATGATAGAGGTTAGATAGAGGTTAGATAGAGGACAGATAGAGGACAGATAGAGGTTAGATAGAGGACAGACAGAGGACAGATAGAGGTTAGATAGAGGAGAGATAGAGGTTAGACAGAGGACAGATAAAGGACAGATAGAGGAGAGATAGAGGAGAGATAGAGGTTAGACAGAGGACAGATAGAGGACAGATAGAGGTTAGATAGAGGAGAGATGATAGAGGTTAGATAGAGGTTAGATAGAGGACAGATACAGGTTAGATAGAGGACAGATAGAGGTTTAGATAGAGCTAAGATAGAGGACAGATAGAGGTTAGACAAAGGACAGACAGGTTAGATAGAGGAGAGATAGAGGAGAGATAGAGGTTAGACAGAGGACAGATAGAGGAGAGATAGAGGTTAGACAGAGGACAGATAGAGGACAGATAGAGGTTAGATAGAGGACAGATAAACGACAGATAGAGGTTAGACAGAGGACAGATAGAGGACAGATAGAGGTTAGATAGAGGTTAGATAGAAGACAGATAAAGGTTAGACAGAGGACAGACAGAGGTTAGATAGAGGAGATAAAGGTTAGACAGATAAAGGACAGATAGAGGTTAGATAGAGGACAGATAAAGGACAGATAGAGGTTAGATAGAGGACAGATAGAGGAGAGATAGAGGTTAGATCGAGGAGAGATAAAGGACAGATAGAGATTAGATAGAGGACAGATAGAGGACAGATAGAGGTTAGATAGAGGTTAGATAGAGGACAGATAGAGGACAGATAGAGGTTAGATAGAGGACAGATAGAGGACAGATAGAGGTTAGATAGAGGACAGATAGAGGTTAGATAGAGGAGAGATAGAGGTTAGACAGAGGACAGATAAAGGACAGATAGAGGAGAGATAGAGGACAGATAGAGGAGAGATAGAGGTTAGACAGAGGACAGATAAAGGACAGATAGAGGTTAGATAGAGGTTAGATAGAGGACAGACAGAGGTTAGACAGAGGACAGATAAAGGACAGATAGAGGTTAGATAGAGGACAGATAGAGGACAGATAGAGATTAGATAGAGGACTGATAGAGGTTAGATAGAGGACAGATACAGGTTAGATAGAGGACAGATAGAGGTTTAGATAGAGGTTAGATAGAGGACATAGAGGTTAGACAAAGAACAGACAGGTTAGATAGAGGAGAGATAGAGGTTAGACAGAGGACAGATAGAGGACAGATAGCGGTTAGATAGAGGACAGATAAACGACAGATAGAGGTTAGACAGAGGACAGATAGAGGTTAGATAGAGGTTAGATAGAAGACAGATAGAGGTTAGACAGAGGACAGAGAGAGGTTAGATAGAGGAGATAAAGGACAGATAAAGGACAGATAGAGGTTAGATAGAGGACAGATAAAGGACAGATAGAGGTTAGATAGAGGACAGATAGAGGACAGATAGAGCTTAGATCGAGGAGAGATAAAGGACAGATAGAGATTAGATAGAGGACAGATAAAGGACAGATAGAGGTTAGATAGAGGACAGATAGAGGTTAGACAGAGGACAGATAAAGGACAGATAGAGGTTAGATAGAGGACAGATAGAGGTTAGATAGAGGACAGCTAGAGGTTAGATAGAGGACAGATAGAGGTTAGATAGAGGTTGGATAGAGGACATATAGAGGTTAGATAGAGGAGAGATAGAGGACAGATAGAGGACAGATAAAGGACAGATAGAGGACAGATAAATGACAGATAGAGGTTAGAAAGAGGACAGATAGAGGTTAGATAGAGGTTAGATAGAGGACAGATAAAGGTTAGATAGAGGTTAGATAGAGGACAGATAGAGGTTAGATAGAGGACAGATAGAGGACAGATAGAGGTTAGACAGAGGACAGATAGAGGTTAGATAGAAGTTGGATAGAGGACATATAGAGGTTGGATAGAGGACAGATAGAGGTTGGATAGAGAACAGATAGAGGTTAGATAGAGGACAGATAGAGGTTGGATAGAGGACAGATAGAGGTTAGATAGAGGACAGATAGAGGACAGATAGAGGTTAGATAGAGGACAGATAGAGGTTGGATAGAGAACAGATAGAGGTTGGATAGAGGACAGATAGAGGTTAGATAGAGGACAGATAGAGGTTTGATAGAGAACAGATAGAGGACAGATAGAGGTTAGATAGAGGACAGATACAGGTTAGATAGAGGTTGGATAGAGGACATATAGAGGACAGATAGAGGTTAGATAGAGGACAGATAGAGGTTAGATAGAGGTTGGATAGAGGACATATAGAGGACAGATAGAGGTTAGATAGAGGACAGATAGAGGTTAGATAGAGGTTAGATAGAGGTTGGATAGAGGTTGGATAGAGGACAGATAGAGGACAGATACAGGTTAGATAGAGAACAGATAGAGGACAAATAGAGGTTAGATAGAGGTTGGATAGAGGTTAGATAAAGCTTAGATAGAGGTTGGATAGAGGACAGATAGAGGACAGATAGAGGTTAGATAGAGGACCGATAGAGGTTAGATAGAGGACAGATAGAGGTTAGATAGAAGTTGGATAGAGGACAGATAGAGGTTGGATAGAGGACAGATAGAGGTTAGATAGAGGACAGATAAAGGTTAGATAGAGAACAGATAGAGGACAGATAGAGGTTAGATAGAGGTTGGATAGAGGTTAGATAGAGGACAGATAGAGGACAGATAGAGGTTAGATAGAGGTTAGATAGAGGACAGATAGAGGTTAGATAGAGGTTAGATAGAGGACAGATAGAGGTTAGATAGAGGTTAGATAGAGGTTAGATAGAGGTTGGATAGAGGTTAGATAGAGGTTAGATAGAGGACAGATAGAGGTTAGATAGAGGTTAGATAGAGGACAGATAGAGGTTAGATAGAGGACAGATAGAGGTTAGATAGAGGTTAGATAGAGGACAGATAGAGGACAGATAGAGGTTAGATAGAGGACAGATAGAGGTTGGATAGAGAACAGATAGAGGTTGGATAGAGGACAGATAGAGGTTGGATAGAGGACAGATAGAGGTTAGATAGAGGACAGATAGAGGTTTGATAGAGAACAGATAGAGGACAGATAGAGGTTAGATAGAGGACAGATACAGGTTAGATAGAGGTTGGATAGAGGACATATAGAGGACAGATAGAGGTTAGATAGAGGTTGGATAGAGGTTGGATAGAGGACAGATAGAGGACAGATACAGGTTAGATAGAGAACAGATAGAGGACAAATAGAGGTTAGATAGAGGTTGGAAAGAGGTTAGATAGAGGTTAGATAGAGGTTGGATAGAGGACAGATAGAGGACAGATAGAGGTTAGATAGAGGACCGATAGAGGTTAGATAGAGGACAGATAGAGGTTAGATAGAAGTTGGATAGAGGACAGATAGAGGTTGGATAGAGGACAGATAGAGGTTAGATAGAGGACAGATAAAGGTTAGATAGAGAACAGATAGAGGACAGATAGAGGTTAGATAGAGGTTGGATAGAGGTTAGATAGAGGACAGATAGAGGACAGATAGAGGTTAGATAGAGGTTAGATAGAGGACAGATAGAGGACAGATAGAGGTTAGATAGAGGTTAGATAGAGGACAGATAGAGGTTAGATAGAGGTTAGATAGAGGTTAGATAGAGGTTAGATAGAGGACAGATAGAGGACAGATAGAGGTTAGATAGAGGTTAGATAGAGGACAGATAGAGGTTAGATAGAGGTTAGATAGAGGACAGATAGAGGACAGATAGAGGTTAGATAGAGGTTAGATAGAGGACAGATAGAGGTTAGATAGAGGACAGATAGAGGTTAGATAGAGGTTAGATAGAGGTTAGATAGAGGACAGATAGAGCTTAGATCGAGGAGAGATAAAGGACAGATAGAGATTAGATAGAGGACAGATAGAGGTTAGACAGAGGACAGATAAAGGACAGATAGAGGTTAGATAGAGGACAGATAGAGGTTAGACAGAGGACAGATAAAGGACAGATAGAGGTTAGATAGAGGACAGATAGAGGTTAGATAGAGGACAGATAGAGGTTAGATAGAGGTTGGATAGAGGACATATAGAGGTTAGATAGAGGACAGATAGAGGACAGATAAAGGACAGATAGAGGACAGATAAATGACAGATAGAGGTTAGAAAGAGGACAGATAGAGGTTAGATAGAGGTTAGATAGAGGACAGATAAAGGTTAGATAGAGGTTAGATAGAGGACAGATAGAGGTTAGATAGAGGACAGATAGAGGACAGATAGAGGTTAGACAGAGGACAGATAGAGGTTAGATAGAAGTTGGATAGAGGACATATAGAGGTTGGATAGAGGACAGATAGAGGACAGATAGAGGTTGGATAGAGGACAGATAGAGGTTGGATAGAGAACAGATAGAGGTTAGATAGAGGACAGATAGAGGTTGGATAGAGGACAGATAGAGGTTAGATAGAGGACAGATAGAGGACAGATAGAGGTTAGATAGAGGACAGATAGAGGTTGGATAGAGAACAGATAGAGGTTGGATAGAGGACAGATAGAGGTTGGATAGAGGACAGATAGAGGTTAGATAGAGGACAGATAGAGGTTTGATAGAGAACAGATAGAGGACAGATAGAGGTTAGATAGAGGTTGGATAGAGGACAGATAGAGGACAGATAGAGGTTAGATAGAGGTTGGATAGAGGACATATAGAGGACAGATAGAGGTTAGATAGAGGTTGGATAGAGGTTGGATAGAGGACAGATAGAGGACAGATACAGGTTAGATAGAGAACAGATAGAGGACAAATAGAGGTTAGATAGAGGTTGGATAGAGGTTAGATAGAGGTTAGATAGAGGTTGGATAGAGGACAGATAGAGGACAGATAGAGGTTAGATAGAGGACCGATAGAGGTTAGATAGAGGACAGATAGAGGTTAGATAGAAGTTGGATAGAGGACAGATAGAGGTTGGATAGAGGACAGATAGAGGTTAGATAGAGGACAGATAAAGGTTAGATAGAGAACAAATAGAGGACAGATAGAGGTTAGATAGAGGTTGGATAGAGGTTAGATAGAGGACAGATAGAGGACAGATAGAGGTTAGATAGAGGTTAGATAGAGGACAGATAGAGGACAGATAGAGGTTAGATAGAGGTTAGATAGAGGACAGATAGAGGTTAGATAGAGGTTAGATAGAGGTTAGATAGAGGACAGATAGAGGTTAGATAGAGGTTAGATAGAGGACAGATAGAGGACAGATAGAGGTTAGATAGAGGTTAGATAGAGGACAGATAGAGGTTAGATAGAGGTTAGATAGAGGACAGATAGAGGACAGATAGAGGTTAGATAGAGGTTAGATAGAGGACAGATAGAGGTTAGATAGAGGACAGATAGAGGTTAGATAGAGGTTAGATAGAGGTTAGATAGAGGTTAGATAGAGGACAGATAGAGCTTAGATCGAGGAGAGATAAAGGACAGATAGAGATTAGATAGAGGACAGATAGAGGTTAGATAGATACATTTTATTATAATATATGATAATATTGGTACTAAAATTGAAATAGTAAGACAGACAGAGAGAGACAGACAGACAGACACAGACAGACAGACAGGCAGACAGACAGAGAGAGAGAGAGAGACAGACAGACAGACAGACAGACAGACAGAGAGAGAGAGACAGACAGAGAGACAGACAGAGGAAACATGTCATTCATGGAAATTTAAGTAAAACTCTCCCTGACTGTCAGAACAGACAGACTGAGTCACTGGGAGCAGTGGATAGTGAGGAATCTGTTCTGTGTGTGTGTGTGTGTGTGTGTGTCTGTACCAGGTGAAGCACTGTTAACCCGCCAGGCTACACCACAACCATGACATCATGTCTAATCTCACATTTGTGTGTATGTATGTGTGTTTTGTCTGCTGTGTGTGTGTGTGTGTGTGCGTGTGTGTGTGTGTGTGTGTGTGTGTGTGTGTGGCTAGATGAGACAGACAGAACTGGCAGACAGCCAGACTCAGTCTATCTGAGTAGTGTGTGTTCTGTGTGTGTGCAGGTGAAGGGCAGAGCTAACACACAGCAGACAAAACACACACACACACACACACACACACAGCAGACAAAACACACACAACGTTCTGTGGTATGAGATCCAAGCACAAAACCTAGACGTGTACACATTCCCTTCCTCTCTGTCTGACTCTGTCTCTCCCACACACACACACACACACACACACACACACACACACACAGAGTCTGGCTTAGCTTAACCCCGCCCCTTTCCTGTGTTTCAGACACAACAAGTCGGCCTGCCCCCCCCCCCCCCCCCCCCCCCCCCATTGGTTTCTGTTCTGAACATGTTGGTTGAATTCTGTTGGTAAACTTCCAGAGACATGAGGAATACTTTACTTTCACTATAACTGATTCCAATTACAGAACGTATAAGAAAGTACTGCTGAGTATCACAGTCAACACTATTATCAATGATCTATTATCAACTATCTCCTATCTATTATCTCCTATCTATTATCTATTATATCCTATATATTATTTATTATCTATTATATATTATCTATTATCTCCTATATATTATCTATTATATATTATCTATTATTTAATTCAGTTCTAACGTGACATCAACAATTTTGGGAACGCAATTCATCTGATGCTATTATGCAGAGCAGGGTGGGGTTCAGTAGGGTGGGTTCAGTAGGGTGGGGTTCAGTAGGGTGGGGTTCAGTAGGGTGGGGTTCTGCAAGGTGGGGTTCAGTAGGGTGAGGTTCAGCAGGGTGGGGTTCAGTAGGGTGGGGTTCAGCAGGGTGGGTTCAGCAGGGTGGGTTCAGTAGGGTGGGGTTCAGTAGGGTTGGGTTCAGCAGGGTGGGTTCAGTAGGGTGGGTTCAGTAGGGTTGGGTTCAGCAGGGTGGGTTCAGTAGGGTGGGGTTCAGTAGGGTGGGGTTCAGCAGGGTGGGTTCAGCAGGGTGGGGTTCAGTAGGGTTGGGTTCAGCAGGGTGGGTTCAGTAGGGTGGGGTTCAGCAGGGTGGGGTTCAGTAGAGTTGGGTTCAGCAGGGTGGGTTCAGCAGGGTGGGTTCAGCAGGGTGGGTTCAGTAGAGTTGGGTTCAGCAGGGTGGGTTCAGCAGGGTGGGTTCAGCAGGGTGGGTTCAGTAGGGTGGGGTTCAGTAGGGTTGGGTTCAGCAGGGTGGGTTCAGTAGGGTGGGTTCAGTAGGGTGGGGTTCAGTAGGGTGGGGTTCAGCAGGGTGGGGTTCAGCAGGGTGGGTTCAACCCTGGTTTGAACCCTGGCTGGCTGACTGGTAGTTGAACAGCTGCTGGCTGAGACGACTAACAGCATGTTTACATCCTCTAACTGACAATTACTGTCCAGCAGGTCACCACGCCCGGCTGCCTTCCTCAAAACAAGTTATCAGCTCCCAGTAGAACCAGTAGAGACTGTGGTTGTACTGGTCAGCTCCCAGTGGAACCAGTAGAAGACTGTGGTTGTACTGGTCAGCTCCCAGTGGAACCAGTAGAGACTGTGGGTGTACTGGTCAGCTCCCAGTGGAACCAGTAGAGACTGTGGTTGAACTGGTCAGCTCCCAGTGGAACCAGTAGAAGACTGTGGTTGTACTGGTCAGCTCCCAGTGGAACCAGTAGAGACTGTGGGTGTACTGGTCAGCTCCCAGTGGAACCAGTAGAGACTGTGGTTGTACTGGTCAGCTCCCAGTGGAACCAGTAGAGACTGGTTGAACTGGTCAGCTCCCAGTGTGAATGTACTGGTCTGTGTAAATCTGGAAGCATTCCTTGTTCAAATAAAGGTTAATTTGTAAAGGACCTAGTGGCGCCCCCTACCTGCAGCCGTCCGTCCAGCGTCCTCTGGATGGTGACACACTTGCTGGGATGGATGCCGTTGGTGGTGACGGCGGTGATGAGAGAGTCCAGCTCGTCCTTCTTCTCCTTCAGCTTCTTCACCAGGCTCTCGATCGCCCGCTTGGCAAAGCCCTCGTTCTCTCCGCCCTGCCGGTGGCACATCAGACTGTGGACAATGCTGAGGCAGGCGTCGCCGCTACTGGGGGCGGGGCCTAACACCGACATGGCACCCTGGGGTTGGGGAGAAATACAAAACAGACAGGAGGCAGGGAGTAGAGTACAGTTGAGTTAAATACAGTACAGTAGAATACAGTAAGAGTACAGTACAGGAGAGAACGGTACAGTAGAGAACAGTAGAGTACAGTACAGAACAGTAAAGTACAGTAGAGAACAGTAAAGTACAGTAGAGTACAGTGCAGTACAACAGAGTACAGTACAGTACAGTAGAGAGTAGTAGAGTAGACTACATTGCAATAGAGTAGAAGAGAGACAGACAGAGAGAAGTAAATTGATTGACAGTAGATGTGGCCAATGGGGCAACAGAACCCACTGAATCCTATCAGTTCCAGACCCTGACCTCTCACCGTGACCTCTGACCCCTCACCCTGACCTCTGACCCTTTACCCTGACCCCTCACCGTGATCATTTACACCTTTCACACACAAATACCGGGATTTCCCCGTGTTGGACCCATTCAGACCGGACCGCACATCTGTACTGTTAGCGTCCCGGTAAGTTGTCTCTTCATGTCTTCTCTCCTGAGTGGACAGAAGCTCTCTGATTCTCTGTTCTTCTATTGGTCCTCGAACCCGGTCCATTGCGTAATCCAGGCTTCCCCGTTCGCCTGACACCGATCTCCTACCACAGCGATTGATAGGTATTGACCATTGATATGTAAGTAATTAATGAAACAAAGTTAAAGTTTTATTATTGTGAAAATGTAACTTTGTATTCTCTTCGTATGCAAATTAGTTCCGATGACATCACATGGACTGCTGACACTGTGACATCTGATATCCGATCAATATATGATCAAACTATTTAGAATAAACCAGCAATGCTTCTATGTTTGCACATAGGTTATAAGCTACGTATAATTATTGATCCGTTTAAAAAGCTGATCAGAAATGAATAAACTAATAGTTAATTAATGAACTCACACACACACACACACACACACACACACACACACTGCTCTCCCATCCCGATCTCCTGTTCTCTCTGGGTTTTATGCTCGTTTTGGGACGTTCAGGGTTTCTCTCTCTCTCTCTCTCTCTCTCTCTCTCTCTGTCTCTCTCTCTACCCATAAAGCAAAGCACTAATATTTACATTCTTGTCATTTCTGACGTTCTCATCAAAGGCTTCAAATATCATTATTACTATTATTAGTATATTCAAGACAGACAGAGAGACAGACAGGCAGACAGACAGGCAGACAGACAGACAGGCAGGCAGGCAGACAGGCAGGCAGGCAGACAGACAGAAGGCTATGGCAGGCCATTTTATCATGTATTCCTCAAGAAGCACTGGTCATTAAAATTAGCCACTTGTACTTATTTTTAGTCACTAGTCACTTTTCTGTTACTTTGTTTTTTTACTAGTCATTTAGCCATTTTTACAAGTAACAATCTAATAAACACTAGTACTAATTTCACTTCAATGTTCTTACTATTAAAACATTAAGCACTGTTTTAATTGAATCCGATGTGGTTGCACATTTTGCAGCTTTTCCTCACTAGTCTAGTACTAGTCTCTAAACCAATTCTACTGGTTGTTATGTATTAGTTACTAGTAACTATTAGTCACCAGTTCCTATTGTAATTTGTACTAGTCGCTATTAAATAGTGACTAGTATTACAAATAGATTATTAATAGACTTTTTTTTTTTTAAACTTGTCAAATGATAATGACTAGTGGAAACTAGATGTTGATCATACAACTGTAGGTTTTATTAGTCAAACTGTATCAAATGGAATAAAAACTACTAGTCTGTATTCAGTAACAACTAGCAACAATGGAACAGAGTGGAATAGCAACTAGTCTTTATAATAATAGCTAGTAGAACTTAATTAGAGACTAGTACTAATTAAAATAGTGACTAGTAAATAATGAAAAACTACTAGTAGAAAACATGTCAAGATATCTAAATGAGAATAGTAATATCTGTAAGAATAGTAAGAATTATTAGTCACTAGTACCTATTCAATTAGAGCCAGTATCTATTATATAGCAACTAGTAAAATTACAATAGCAACTATTAGCTGGCAGACTAATAGTGACTAAAATAATGACTAGAGCCTAATTTGACCAGGCTGTCAGGGTGTGTGTGGGTGAGTCTCCTATCTGTTCCAGGCTGTCAGGGTGTGTGTGGGTGAGTCTCCTATCTGTTCCAGGCTGTCAGGGTGTGTGTGGGTGAGTCTCCTATCTGTTCCAGGCTGTCAGGGTGTGTGTGGGTGAGTCTCCTATCTGTTCCAGGCTGCAGCTCAGCAGAGTTGGTGTCTGGTTGGTCCCCCCTCCTAGGACGATGCTGACTGAGCTGCTGTTTGCTGTGATGCCACATCAGATCTGGATGTCCCACCATACTAAACGTTTATGCATTGTGTATACGCTGCTTGCCCAAACTCGGCATCTATTGCAGCCCAACCGTCCTGGTAGGGGGATCCCTCTCTGAGTAGCCCCTCCCTCTCTGAATAGCCCCTCCCATGGTTTCTTCCATTTTTTCCTAAAAGGTTTTGTGGGAGTTTTTCCTTGTCCTCTGTGAGGGTCCAAGGCTGGTGGATGTTGTGTACTAACCATTTATTGTTCCACATGCTGGGCACTGTGAAGCCTTAGAGACTGGAACGGTGATTAAGGGCTGTACAAGTAAATGTGATTTGATTTGATTTCTAGTGCCTTTTATGAAAGAACAGAAATGAAATTAGTCACTAGTAAGTATTAAATTAGAACTACTGTCTAATATATAGTAATAGTTATCTAGTAATTGGGAGAATAACGCCTAGTGACTCATTTTTAGTGCCTACTGCCAAAAGTGGGACTGCTGAGTTTCTGTACAAAGAATAAGCATCATTACATTACATGACGCTATTAAGAGCTGCTGGACTCCTTGGAAGGCTGAGGGTCAGAGCATCAGCACAATGTAGAAAATAAATCAGGGACAGACAGACAGACAGACAGACGGGCAGGCAGGCAGACAGACAGACAGACAGACAGACAGACGGGCAGGCAGGCAGACAGACAGACAGACAGATGGGCAGACGGACGGACGGGCAGACAGACAGGCAGGCAGCCACTGCTGCGTCAACAGTTGTCAGATTAAAAACCAGCGGGTGTCTGGTGCACTCACCGGGCTGTCCGGTCCGGTCCGGGTCTGTCCTTAGTACCGGGTCTGTCCGTATACCGGGTCAGTCCGGAGTACCGGGTCTGTTGACCGAGTGTGTTGATGTCTGCTGAGCCAGACTGCTATCTGTCGATCTCAGACTCCCTGAGAGAGAGCTGCGTCAAGCTAGCCAGAGAGACAGAGTAACACCGGAAGTAAGAGGATTCTATCATAATAACTAATAATAATCATCATCATAATAAACTTTATTTATGTAGCACTTTTTAATACTCCAAAAATAAAAGAAAGAAAGACACAACAAAAAAGCAGTCGTGCAAAAAATATATATTACTACTACTGTTAATATGTTCTTAATATTATTACATAAAATAAATTGGATATAAAACATGCATGTCAAATTATGAACACAAATAAAACACAAAACTGAAAGGGGTTAAAATAGATTTATAAGATAGTAGACTTTGGAGAATGTCTTTGTATATGTATGGGATCTAGGTGTATGTAGCGGTGAATACGCTGCAAGAAGAACAAATGCACTTTCATTCACTGCAGATTCCTATTGTCACTTCTGTACTCAAAAAACGTGTTCGTCAATAAGGCTTTAATTTTGATGGGTATGGACGGAAGTGCTCTATTTTACTCTGACTTGTTTGACGCTGTGTGTGTGTGTGTGTGTGTGTGTGTGTGAGAGAGAGAGAGAGAGAGAGAGAGAGAGAGAGAGAGAGAGAGAGAGAAAAAGTTTGTGCGCGTGAGTAGTCTGGGCCAAAGAGCGAGCCAATCACTGCTCTCGCGCGGCCCCGGGCCAATGGCGACGTGCCTGTCTGTCCGCCAGCCGCCCCGGGGCTTTGTGTGTGTGTGTGTGTGTGTGTGTTGTCTGTCTGGTTGCCCTGGGTAACCAGGTGATTGGCAGGTCGGGCGGACTGGTTGTGTGTATCTTTGGCGCCGTCTGGTGGAGCGCCTCCTCGCGCCTGCTTGTGAATGTAAAATGCCACCAATAAAGTTTCAATAAATAGAGGACAATGAACATATTGTTATTATTATTGACGGTATTACTACAGTTATTACTACTAAGTGCCTTACAGGAAGACATAAAAACAATAGTACAGAGGAGATAAAAATATAAAACATCCAAAATATCAAATCTAAATCAAATCAGATCACATTCATTTGTACAGCCCTTAATCACCGTTCCAGTCTCTAAGGCTTCACAGTGCCCAGCATGTGAAACAATAAATGGTTAGTACACAACATCCACCAGCCTTGGACCCTCACAGAGGACAAGGAAAAACTCCCACAAAACAAAAACAAAAATTACTTGGAGTATTGGAAGAAACCTTGGGAGGGGCTACTCAGAGAGGGAGGAGCTACTCAGAGAGGGAGGGGCTACTCAGAGAGGACATGTAGGCAGGATGCTAGTATCCATCAGGACCCTGAGCTAGGATGAGCTAACTGGTCTAGCCTTACTCTGAGAAGAGACTGAGCCACTCCCTCAAGGCTGGTCAAATGATAAAGAGAATAAATGGTTTTTAGCCTTGACTTAAAGACTTCGATAGAGCTGCCTCTCTGATTGAGGCAGCAGACTGTTCCAGAGATAGGGAGCCCGGTAAGAAAAGGCTCTGTTACCTGCAGTTTTCTTTTTGACTAGACTAAATAGGATAGAATAAGAAAAAAAAACCCATAAGAAACACAAGATTAAAATGGGCAAAATAAAAAACAACTTCAAAACGAATTTTAAGTACGACTGGTAGACTCTATCTCACATTGTTAGTGCGAGTATTCAGTATTTTGGAGTTAGACTGCAAAATGTAGTAGGCCTTCTTCAACCTTCCATCCATCCATCCATCCATCCATCAATCAATCGGTGTATGCCTAATAATATAATGTTTATGTGTTATGTGTTTTGTAAGCATTTAATAAAAATGTATATTCATATTATACTCTTTCCAACAACAAAGGCCAATAATAAAAAACTGTATTTTTATGTTATTTGAAATCTACACCTTCACATAAATGTGTAGAAAATCCTTACATGAAATCAATGAAGTTGCATATGTTGCATTGATTAAAAAACAAATAAATGACACATTGCTTCCCCACAGATTTTGGAACCCGAGAATGACATGAGACTCGACCTTTGAACAATAACAATAGTTTTGTTGTCAGCTCAACTTTAATATAACTTTGTTATATATCAAATTAAAATCAAACTTTATTTATATAGCACATTTCGTACACTAAGATGCAATGCAATGTGGTTGAATCAAATAAAAAGTTCACAGATTCAAAGTGGAGAAAGATTAAAACTAACAATAAAAGATTAACAGAAGAGATACAAAGCGATTCAAATTATATATGTTTTTAAATAGATTCAATTGTTTGTATATATTCAACTTTAATATATATTCAGATCAACTTTAATATAACTATATAACATATATAATATAAGTTAGCTGCCTTATTATCATTACAACACGTCCAGGCCGAGCGCCGCCGGAAAGACCCGAGCGCCGCCGGAAAGGTAAAGGTGAGCGGTATAACGACGCTTACAGTAACGTACCAGAAAATAATCACATTTCACTTGATAATGCAAGAGCTTCGCGGTAATTACCTTTGTGTAATTTCGTAGTTTGAGAAGCTTCAATCTTTTAGGTTTGACATTTTTTGTTGGGTAACTGTTGTAAGTGACCGCAGAGATGGCAAAAAATACCGAAGTTACTAATACGCAGGTGTAACGTTAGCCAATTAGCATTGCAGCTAGCTAGCATTATCATGTCCGATTGCCGTAGTGATTTGTGTTGCTAACGTTGTCACAGCGACCCCAAGCCATTCAACCTGCTGCTTCCATGCTGGTAGCAGTTCTTTGAAGTCTGTTGCTAACCTAACTGACTAATGTTAGCTAGCTAGCTAGCCGAGGCAACAAGCTGTGGCAGTGTGATGGCGCCTTGCTTGTCGGTCCTTTTAGACCTGGGGGAACATGACTCCAGACTTCTCAGAAGTCGTCAGGGTTTGTAGAACATTCAACATAAAGATGATGCACGAAGCAGCACTTTATTTCAATGAAATGTCCACAACTGTCGCTCACTGTTCGCTACCGCCCTCCACGGCGCACTTTGGTGGAGAAGATTGAGCGGTAACAGACGAACCAATTAGAAAAGTGGGAATCTTGTTGAAATAACTCATAACTTTGTGCGTGGGGTGCATGCTGACATGAAGACGGTGTCCTACCCATTCGTGATATGACAAACATGAACCCGGCAGGTTTTTGAATGGAGTTTGGCCTCCATACCAGAGAAGGGCAGCTTCACTTTACTTCTGGTCCACAGGAAGGAGCGACAGAAATACATGAGACCTCATGGCTTCATCAACATTAGACAAGTTTGTCTTGAGAAGTACCTCAACAGTTTCCCTCAATGAGCGGTGAGATGTACACACACACCTTCCTCACAGTACTAAAACAGTAAATCATGCTGTGGTGTTTCGCCCTCCTCCTTTAACTGTCCATCACAGGGAAAAAATGGAATATTCTGCGTTTTCCACATTTTCCCCGGGAGGTGGAGGCATGCTGGAGCATGGCTGGTCTGCAGATCCAACTCCATGTGGAGAAAATATTTAATCATATTCAAACTGAGCAGATTGTAAACTAGGGCTGGGCACTATGGCTAATCGTGATAAATTCAATAAATAACGATATCTGCAAACAAATACTAAATCACATGTTAATTAACCAAACTGATGTTTGTCACATTGAACTGCTTGGTAGTATAAAGTATGATGAAACTAATTCTGAAATGATATTCCCTAACTTGTATTTAGTGTTCCATGAATTCAGACAACAGCATTGTGTATCACAGTAACTCAACTTTATCATTTCTTCACCATAAATATTTAATTATTGCCAAAGCCCTGTAACATTAGTATCTGATGTTCAGCCCTGCTGAAAAACAACAAACAAAACAATGTAGTGTGATATAGTACAGACCGTATCATCTACTATATGTTGCACCGTGAGGTCTGTCCTGTATGGAAGCCGAGAACGGCCGTGCTTGCGATTATATTTTTTAATGCCGTTATCTCGAGATCACAAGTTAATTATGCCGTTATCTTTGTTTTCTCGAGATAACGAGATAATCAACCCGTTATCACGAGAAAACAAAAGGTCGGACTCGTTTCCTCTGATTACTTATATTGTTTATCAGAGATCAGGAGTGTCATGTCAGCATGCATAGATGGCGTCTTGACAAATGTAGCAACTGATTTAAGCTGAAAATGTCAGATCAAGGAACCCGTTATCGCATCACTCCTATTGATCAACTCCCAAACCCACCCCACAGAGCAGTGTGTGTACGTCATGGTCCACTCTTGCGAATTTAAACAGAATGGTGGCGTCCAAACTTATACTCATATGTATGAATTACACTGTGGAAAACACGTTAGCAAACTAATGTTAGTTGCTGTCAGTCAGTCAATTCGACTCATGTTTGCCTGTTAGACTACATATTAATCTACTCTTCCGCAGCTCGCGTACAGTAGGCTACGTGTACAGGCCCGTGTTGTAATGGAAATCGGCCTTTTGTTTTCTCGAGATAACGAGATAAATTAACCCGTTATCACGAGAAAACGAGCTTTGTTATCTCGAGATCACGAAATAATTAACTCGAGATAACGGCATTAAAAAAAAAGTGCAAGCATGGCCGTTCTCGGCTTCCGTAGTCCTGGACCGTGTGTCAGTAGATACTGTACTACTATGTTAGTCTGTAGAGGTCTGTTGTCCTGGACCATGTGTCAGTAGCTACTGTACTACTATGTTAGTTGTCAGTGTACTCAGTGATTTAAGTGCTTCTGACCTTTGACCTCTGTCTCCACGTCGTCTATGTTGTAGATTCTCTCGGCTGCTGGAGCTCCAGCTGGCCCAGCCCCGGGCACTGACCTTTGACCCCATCCTGCTGCAGCGGAGGCGTCTGGCCGCCGCCCGCCACCAGAAGCTGGTCCTGCTGGTGGAGAAGCAGCAGAGGGTGAGGCTGCTGGTCATTTAACCATCAGGGTGTCAGTGGGTTTACCTGCACACTAATGATACCGTCATGTAAACACATTTATCTGATTGTTTTAGATTCAGATTTATTTTGCCTTTTTCAAACTGCGCAGGTCAAAGGTCACCAGACTCAGTAACCTGGATGTTGTATGTACAGAGCAAGAACATGGTGCAGCGCTAGGCTGATTATTACATGAATCCATGTAACCCAGGTTATTAGAAGTCGTGTTACTTCAAACCATGTAAACGTTGTAATCAAAATATTGTCTTAAGCTGATTACTCCCAGTAATCAGAGTACTGGTGTGCATGTAAACATATTCAATGTCAAATGAACTGTGATACCTTGGCATTATGACTGTAAACCAGTGAGACCATAGTGGAGATGACTGGTAGCCTCTATCTCACCAGTGGTATTGTTACTAGTGTTTCTCCACATTAAGACTACATTTCCCATAAGCCCCGTTGCTTCCTGCCCCCCCTCCCCCTCCCTGGCGTCTTTGTCTCTCCTGAAGAGGATCAACATGTTGGAAGTGATTTCTCCATCTTCCTTTCTCTCCTTCCTCCATCTGCCGTCTCCAGAAACTCTTTATCTTTAGCTCCGTTAGCGCTGGAAGAACAGCGCCCTCTTCCTGTTTGGTGCTGTAAAGCAATCCAGCAGATTTCCCTCCGAAAATGGAAATGTATTAATGATTTTGTGATGGTAAAATGATACACACAGCAGCTTTTAAAATTCTGGTGTATTAGTGTTATGTTATTCGTGGTAATGTCCTCTTGTCTCCCAGAGTGTGGAGCAGCGTCTGGGGAAGGGCAGCATCTGGACCAGGCTGGGCAGGCCGAGGGGCTTCGGGGGCTTCAGGGGCTTCAGGCCCTTTGGCTTTTGGGGCTTCAGACATCGGTACCGATGGGGAGCCAGAATCAGCCGCTACAGAAGGATTGGCTTCACGTACAGGAGTGAGTATCTGACGTTCGCTGTTTTGGCTCCTTCACTGCCCTTTGATACCAACAACATTAAACCAAGCATTTCAACTTGTATGTGAATGAAGCCTGCTGTACAGCAGACTCATCCTGTATGCGTTCCTTGATTGATCCTATTCTAGGACTGTAAAAAAGGAAAATCCAATTGAAATAAAACAGTACAACAGTATTTAATTTCTGCCAAATTCTGGTCCTGTTTCAGGTCGGTTGGGTCAGCGCCAGATCCTGGTGAGGTCTGGAGGTCTGGTTAACACAACCAGCTACCAGCAGGGACAGACAGGAAGATGTCGGACAGCGCTTCATCTGCGCAGCAAGACAAGTTGAGTTCAGACCGACCAAAGCTTCACTCAACATCCACCAATAACTCACTGTTCAGCTCTTATGTTACCAGTAGTTGGTTTAATGTTGTATTGTATTTTTTAACAGTATTTTTATTGCGAAAAAGTCATTTCACTCAAGAAACAGCATTTTTCTTTTTTTATATATAAACCCCTCCCTCCCCAATCCATACTGCCTTAGATTAAGCCTTTTTTTGTATAATTCTGGCGATGGGGTTATGGAGTATTGTTGGTCTGTTTTCTTTATAGAATCAATGAGTTCTTGCTTTATTGTGTGATATGGAGTAAGATATAATCTTTCCCCTAATTACAATTTTCAGTGTATCCTGTAGAGTAGATGGTGAGATAGAATCTGATCTATTAGTTAGTAGGAAATCATCAATTGCCTTAGCTATATGTGCACAGAATTGGTTGTCTGCCAGTAGGGCTGCGTTCAGTCTGCAGGCAGGGCAATGCACTAGATTTGAGAAGAGAGATCAAGAGTAACAGGTGCATGGTCGGATTCCACAATGGCAGTGTATTCTGTTTCCTTTACTGCAGGGAGGAGTGTTTTATCTATGAAAAAGTGATCTTTTCTACTGTACGAGTGGTGGACATGTGAGAAATAAGAAAATTATTTTTGATGTGGGTTGAGAAACCTCCAAGGGTCTACCTACAAGGAAAGGAAATTCGTTTTTAATGAAATCAACATTGTCCCAGTTTGGGGCATATATACTTGCAAGAATCACTGGGGTATGAAAAAGATAACCAGACACAATTACAAATCAACCCTGAGGGTCTGAGATGGTTTGTGATGCTGTAAATAATACTTTTTTATGGATTAATATAGCTGAAGCTAGAATGAAAGGTTTACCCCAGCCAGTTTTTCCTGAGTCTGACATGGTCTGCTATTGTTAAATGAGTCTCCTGTAAATATTTGACTGTTAAGCCTTTTAAGATGAGAGAAAATCCGAGCCCTTTTAACCGGTCCATTCATTCCCTTAACACTCCAGCTGGTAAAGCGAACATATGACCCTCCTGTTTCAGCCCTGGTTTCACTTTCGGTCTCCGTCATCACCTTGCTAATGTTGAGTTATTCAGGTAATGTAACGTTACGGTGGAGTTCAGATTTAACCCACTTAATAAGCGATCTCTGGCAGAGCGATGGCATTTTGTCAACATATAAGTCAGTAAGCATAGTAAACCAAAATCACGTGAAGTCTCCTGAGTCTCCCTCAAGAACGTAGGCAGACTGCAGGTCTCCCTTCAAATCCACATTCTCCCGGTATCCCATAAACTAGTGATTCTAGCTCACTTAGTCCTAACCTAACTAGCAGGAGAGTATCCGACCTTTTAACAAGTATGATTATGTTAGCAAACAATGTTTGAAAAACAAATCAAGCCAGGCTGACATGACACGTTAAACATAACCATATCAGTTAATTAGCTAGTATTAATGAAATGAAACACGAACGTCAGACCGCTAGCCAGCCAGCCGTGTCGGGTTAGCAAAACACAATTGAACTGGCATATTGCTAGCGCGCTAGCCAGCCCCTTAACGTTAAATTAGCGTAGCAAATCATTTTAAAGTTAGCAAACATAGTAGGCGCATAGACAACTCATATTTTACCTAACCTACCTAACACTTTACCTTTTTGTATCTGTCCTCTTATGTTGCGTTGCCGTTCAATGAGGAGAGACAGAATAAACACGTCCATTAAAGTTCCTAGCTTGCTGGTCGTAAAAAACCTTCGCCGCCTCCAGTTTGTAGAATTTGTGGATATTTCCACCAAAAGAGGCTCGCAGACAGGCTGGGTAGAGCAGTTGGCATTTGATCCCGGTCTTGGACAGTGCTTGCTTGACCTGTTACTCTTGATCGGACTGCAAGGAATCTGGGTGTGACCCTGGACGACCAACTGTCGTTCTCGGCAAACATCGCATCAGTGACATGCTCCTGCAGATTCCTCCTCTACAACATCAGGAGGATTCGTCCCTTCCTCACTGACAAGGCAGCGCAGGTGCTCATCCAGGCTCTTGTCATCTCCCGCCTGGACTACTGCAACTCCCTCCTTGCTGGTGCCCCGGCGTCTGCCATCAGACCTCTAGAGCTTGTTCAGAAAGCTGCAGCTCGTCTGGTGTTCAACCGCCCCAAGTTCTCCCATACAACTACCCTTCTCCGTTCTCTACACTGGCTCCCTGTAGCAGCTCATCCAGCCTATAGGGCAGTGAAAGGAACAGCTCCTTCTTACCTCCAGGCTATGGTCAAGCCTTACACCCCGGCCTGACCACTTCGCTCTGCTGCCTCGAGGCGACTGGTTGCCCCGTCGCTCAGAGGGCCCTGAGGGCCGATCTACCTGGTCACAGCTCTTCTCTGTTCTGGCCCCGCAGTGGTGGAATGAACTCCCCACTGATGTCAGGACAGCAGAGTCGCTGCCCATCTTTCACTGCAGGCTGAAAACCCACCTCTTCAGGAAATACTACCCTGACTCTTCCCCTTAGCCTTGCCTATTTGTCGTCAATTATGTGTCTGAGCTCTTGTTTATTGGCTCTTGTTCATTTGATTTTCTTATTTGTCTCATGTGTTTAAGAAAAGTAGGTAGCTAACATATTGCACTTTTACCTTAGCACAAGTTATGCTCTTAGTTGCTTGTTTAGGAAGGAAATGCACTTACGATTTCTGGTGACTAGTAGTTTTCTTGCCTACCTATGTTGAATGCACTTATTGTAAGTCACTTTGGAAAAAGCGTCTGCTAAATGCCTGTAATGTGATGTAATGATGTCATTGAATGCTGCACGTCTCTGACAGGTTGACGCTGAAATCTTGGTATAGCCTCAGTAGTTTTCTTGTACTTCAGCTCGTGTTGTCTAGCCCATCGCAGTACTCGCTCCTTTTCTTGGAACCGATGGAAGCATACCACAAAGGGTCGGGGAAACTTTCTCCCGTCCAGTTTGTCCCACTCTGAGCAGGAGGGGTATCAAAGACCTCTTTGCCCATAATCTCAAACAACATGTTTGACACAAATGCGACTGTATTCTCGTCCCACTCATTGTCTTCCGGAACATTAACAATCCGCAAATTGGCTCGGTGTTAACAGGTTTCTAGGTCTTCAATACGATCCAAAAGGTCTATATTTTGTGTTTGTAGTGACTTAATGGTAGTTTCGGCAGCGAATATTTTTTCAAAGAAACCCCAGCTAAAGTTTCTGTTGCGGTTAGTCGGCTTTGAAAACTATCCAGTCTCTCGTATGGCATTCACAGAAACTCGCAAAGGACCAATTGATTTTTGGATGAGGATGGAAATGTCCTCTCTCAGACTGACACGTTGCTTGGACAGTTCCTCCACGAGTTGGCTCATAGAGATGCCCTAACCTACATCTCCGAGGTCAGCTCGCGATCAGGCGAGGCCATTGCTGCTAGCTTGCTGGCAGTAGTAGATTGTTTTGTTGACGAAGTCTTAGCTTTGTATTTGGAGTTACTCATTGTGCACTTGTCTAGATAAAGGACTTAAAGTTGTTATTTATTAGTATTCTGAGTTGTTAAAGGCAATTTTAAAGTAAGTTTCAGGCAGGTTAGGTCTGTCTTACTCCAGCATGACCAAAACCGGAAGCCGGTTTGATTAATATTAACAGTAGCTGGTTAGTGTTGGCACTAGCTGGTTAATGTTAACAGCCTGTCTCAGGGTTAGGGTTAGGGTTAGCAGTCTGTCTGTCTCTTGTAAGAACATGTTTGTGTTATCAAGAGTTCAACTTGCACTCTGGAGGATCTGTGAAGTTTCCAGTTTTCTTTGTGTTTTTTCAATACACTTTATTGCATCACTTAAGTGTTGTTTTTTTCTCCAGGAGGAGGCGGAGCCTGGAGGGGGCGGGGCAGGAGAGACAAGGTCATCACCAAAGAGGAGCTGGACAAACAGCTGGACGAGTACATGTCCATGTCCAAGAGAAGACTGGATGCCGATCTGGATGAATACATGGCAATGGCTGGAGACCAGACCAGCTGGGTCTGAGGACTGGGGGAAGCTGTGTGGCAGTTCTCAACCTCTTCAGCTCACGAATCTCAAATCAAGCGGCGATGCTGAACTCGGATCAGATAGAAACCTGCAGGACCACTTTCAGGATGTTTTACTTAATTAATGATTGAACGACGCTGCAAATATTCATTATTTCACAAAAAAGGCATTTATTTCAAAGACATAAAACATGATTATAAAGTTGTATACAACAAATGTATATTGTCAGATCAGATTTGGGCTGTGGAGTCCTAGAGGGTGAGAACCGCTGACTTGCTGAACCTCTGAAAAGAACGTTCTGGTTGTTCCTGGTTTTGCTGGATGTGGATGTTAGACTGCCTGGTTCTAATGATTTTACCACGTTTCTTTATTTTAATGTCTGTTTCCACGTCTTATGTTGTCATGGATGGACCTGCTGCTACCTTCTCCAAATGAATATTGGTTTAATGAAACTTGAGGTTGCCAAAGTTTTGTGTCTTGTTGTGTTTGGATTCTATATTGTGTTGTAATGTCGACCACCTCGTCTAACAAGCTTGTCTAGTTGACGTGTTGACTTGGTCTGGTTGCTTTGTGTTGGTGAGGTTTCACATTAGTTACCAAGTCGGATTTTGTTTTAATAAAAGAATGTAGCTACTGAGTCCATTACCCCTTATTACCTCATTACCTCTCATTACACATGCCCTCATTACCCCTTATTACCTATTATTACCTCATGACCTTTCATTATCTCATTACCTCTTATTGCCTCATTACCCCTTATTACCTCATTAACTCTTGTTGCCTCATTACCTTTCAATACACATTACCTCTTGTTACCTCATTATCATATTACCTCATATCATTGCCTATGATCCAGGTGGTCAGTGTGTTTGTGTGACTTCTGGCCAAATTAAACTGGACTGGACTAGTTAAACACTGAGGTTTCATGATGGAGACAAGGTTAACTGAACAGACTAGCAAATATTAGTAAAGGTTAGTGTCTGGTTAGTTAGTCTAGTCTACATGTAACCACATCTAGGTGGCTAGTAAAATAGTGATAGTGGCTGGTGGACAGGAAAACTTATTTTCCTGCCCTGCAACTTCCACCTCGCTACCAGTCACCAGTATGAGACAGGTTGTACTGGTCAGCTCCCAGTAACTACCAGTGTCAGACCGGTTGTACTGGACAGCTCCCAGTAACTACCAGTATGAGAGGGGTTGTACTGGTCCGCTCCCAGTAACTACCAGTATGAGACCGGTTGTACTGGTCAGCTCCCAGTAGCCACCAGTGTCAGACCGGTTGTACTGGTCAGCTCCCAATAACCAGAGTCCAACAGCTCTCCAATTAATCTTAAATAAAAAGCTCATGTTCTGTAAATTATTTTATTAACAATTAACAATTAAGCCATACCAATTAGAAAATTACTATTATAGTGCTTCTCTCACCATATACAAGTAGAGTCAATACTTTTAAACACTTGGAGTTAATACTCCATGACTTGGTAGGTCATCATTTATCATTTACCAATACTAGCAAATACTGCCCTGCCCCCTATTGGCCTAAAAGATGAACAGCACTAACACTAAAATAAAATAAATTGCTTTATATATTTACTGTATTTGCTTTATCTATCATTCTATGAAATGCTGTGCAATGTAACATTTAAAATATATGGACTAGATATGAGTATGCACAGTACTGACTAAATAATAAATAAATAATAAATTATTAAAATTAAAATAAAATAAATAATATTAAATAATGAACTTAAATACACTAGAATATACTGAATATAAAAAATATGCATGTGACTTGGGGACAAACAATATTTTATATAATATATCTACATTATACAATTATACCACATTGCACATGTGGTATAAAAAGGTATATTTAAAATATATTTATGCATTCAATTAGTGGAAAGTTTTAAAGGGGGGGTATTTTACTCATTTTGGGCTATTTAAAACTGTTTCCAGGGGTCTTGACAAGATGTTTTTGAAGTCGATATCAAAAAAAATCCTAAAACCAGCTTCTGTGGTGTGTTTCAGTCTCTCATTTTCTCCATTGTAAAGAACAGGCTGTTTTGAGGGCGTGGAGGTTGTATGTAATGAGCACTGCTCTGATTGGCCGCCTCACCTGGCGGAGGCGGAGAGCAGAGCGCCCATGCTGCTCAAGGTAAACAAATAAGCCTGATGCAGAAATCTACCATAACCATGGCGGCCGCTCCAGAACCAACACTGAGACCGGACATGTTTGAGCCGGAGTCTGACCCAGAATGGGAAGAGGCAGCTGAGCGGTTCCACTTAGTTTCTCAATGATAACAATTCTGTGTAATATTGTACTTTGTTTTGTGTATGTGGGTGTGTGAGCGACACTCTCTGCTGTAGCCGGTCTGTTTATGGCTCATGTCCATAAGCTTATTGAATACAACTTGCAGACAAGCTAGGATTGACAATTTTGTTGAGCTAGTTAGCCAATATATTATTGGATGCAACCTATTTGCATCCAAACAGCGCAGCCAAACAACCAAACACCGATTGTACTAATGGTGGCTAAAGTTTACCAAGCCTGACACGTTCGACAGACTTATAAAACAGACACTGGCCCCAACAAATAACTTAAAGATGAGTCCTGACTCCAACCAATAACTTTACTTTTACTTTACTTTACTTTTAATGACTCCAGTTTTAGTTTTCTTACTTCATCCACGCCCAACAAGCCCGTGGCTAGCCCCGCTAGCTCGTTAGCTAACCAGCAGTCGAATATACTAACCAGACTAACTTGTAAATTAAATCAAAACATGGTGACACTTACAGATTCCAAGTTTGCAGATGGGTCACGTACCTTATGAATTGCTCCATCTTTAAGCTTCAATTTAGATGATAATCCTGAAATATCTCAACGTGATGTCACGTTGTCTACGACTGGAGGAAGAACAACCAGACAACTAGATGGACCAGGAACACAACGTTCCATCATCTCTTCTTCCTGAGGAGACTGAAGAAAGTCCACCTGTCTCCTCAGATTCTGGTGAACTTCTACCGCTGCACCATCAAGAGCATCCTTACCAACTGCATCACAGTCTGGTATGGCAACTGCTCTGTTTCAGACCGGAAAGCACTGCAGAGGGTGGTGAAAACCGCCCAACACATCACCGGTACCTCACTCTCCTCCATTGAGTCGGTCCAACACAAGCGGTGTCTGCGAAGGGCGAGCAGCATCGTCAAGGACTCGTCTCACCCCCTGCATTTCGTTGTCTCAGTACTTGTACTCTGTACAATGACAATAAAGTTGAATCTAATCTAATCTAATCTAATCTTAAAGTGCTTAAAGTTCTCTACTATTCTTTAAAATCATTTTGGGATCATACTCCTTAAATGTGAAGCATCGAACATCCTGATCTCTGCCAAATTAATCTGGAATTTTAAGCTTTGAATTCTGTAAAATCTGCAAAATGTAATAAAACCCACAAACGGCAGTCTGACTCGTTCATCATGAAAAGTGATGATTTATTACAGAATATAAACAACACAAGTACAGCATGAACTGGGATCTGTAGAGGTAAATGTAATCTCATATTAACGTCATGTTAATCCTGTAATCGTTTTATTGATCAGCTCAGTCCTGTTCGGTCCTCTGGGTCTCAGCTGCTGCTCTCAGATCAGTTCTTCTTTCTGACAGGAGAACAGAATCAGTCTAACGTCTGCCAGGTAACCAGTTAACCCGTCTGTCTACCAGCCTCTGATCCTTTCTGTTGTCTCTCCTCAGCTCTTCTGTCTTGCCCTTCGCTTCTCCATTATTATCATCATCATCATCATCATCATCATCTTTCAACGTCACAGGAAATTTGTTCCATCTACTGTCTAGGTGCTGTGACCTCTGACCCTTGACCTCCTTACTACTGGTTGCCCATAATGTTGGCACTAGTAATAATAATGATAATAATGACGATGATGATGATGATGATGTCAACAGTAGAATAGGATTCTATTCCTAGATCTGTGTGCAGGGTGGTCTAATGTTTAGAGGCCAGGGTTCAAACCCCCACCCTGCTGAAGGGTCCTTACCCTACCATACGCTGACCCCTGACCTCTGGCCTCCCGGTGGAGGAGGGAAATAGAAAAGACTGTTTCTCTACAGAGATCATCATGTTAATATTAGCGACAACATTACTTAACTTTCCCACCCAGACGTCCCAGCAGGGGGGATTTGAACCAGCAACCTTCTAATCACAAGCCTCGATACACATGATGTGTGAAGACAACAGCAGTGAGGTTGTCTCACCTGTTGGCTCCGCCCAGTTAGTTACAGATATGATGAACAGCCAATCCCAGGAGGAGCACCGGGGTTAACCAACCAATCCCTGAGGCCTGAGTGGGGTCATACAAAGGTCATGAGAACATGAGAATGTGCAGAACAAACGCAGCACAGTAAGTTAAACTAATAATAAAATAATAAATTAACTACTGCTAGAGGGGTTAGTGGGGTTAGCTGGGTTAGCTGGGTTAGCAGGGTTAGCGGGGTTAGCGGGGTTCGCAGGGTTAGCTGGGTTAGCGGGGTTAGCTGGGTTAGCTGGGTTAGCAGGGTTAGCGGGGTTAGCTGGGTTAGCGGGGTTAGCTGGGTTAGCACGGTTAGCAGGGTTAGCAGGGTTAGCACAGTTAGAGGGGTTAGCAGGGTGAGCAGGCTTCACTCCATTCAAACACAGTGAATTCAAACCATTAACATCTCATGTTCCAAGTGTTGGAAACCAATTCAGGAAAAGCTACATAAAGCAATTAACATCGTCTAGCTACAGTGACCTCATTGAACTAATGACATCTCATCAGACTTTTAGTTGTCTCATTTGCTCTCTGAGTTTAGGGTCTTGAGTTTCTAAGGTGAGGAAGAGGCAGACTACAGCCTTGTCCTCACATTCATATGAAGTCATTGGGTCAACAGGGTTCAGACCTGCTGAAAGGTCCTTGAGCAAGGCACTGAACCTTACCAGCTCCAGACCCTGACCTCTGACCTCAGAGGGGGAAGAAAAAAAGATTTCCCTACATGGAGCAATACTGTCTCACATTCTAGTTGTCACATTATAAATAAAAAGAAAAACATCTACTAGTTAGCAGTAGAAGCTAAAGCGTTTACACTGGATTCACTTCCTGAATGACTGTGAACTTCATACTATCGTATGTCTGTCCTGGTCAGGCATCCCTGTGGTTGGGTTCAGGATGGGGTCAGAGGTCGATGTGCTTCCTGGGTATGGAGGACTTGTTACCCTGCCTTAGAGGTAATATTTTTCACAGTTACAGTTTGTCTCTCTCCCATAATCCTCCTCTCCTCAGCTCTTATTTCCTCCCATAACATTTCTCTATCATTGTCATCATTTTGGGTCACAGGAATATTTGTTCCATCTAATGATACGAGTCACAGAAACGACCAGAAGGAAAATGTGAATGTGTCATGCTTTCAGAAGAAAAGGTGAAACTGGTTGTTTACCTCGCCTGTCGGATCCGGAATGTTCCTGCTTTCTGGAACCGCAAACTGACTGAGATCCACTTCCATACTGGAGTTACCTAGGAGAGCAGAGAAAAACTACTAACTAGTACAACTAGTACTAATACTACTATTACCGTATACTACTACTACTATTAAATTAAATTAATTATTATTAAAAGGGTCATCACAAATATACTAACAATCAACTATAAGTGAAGACTGTCACTGCAGCTTGTTATGGCCCACAGCTCGTTAAGGCCCAGCGTAGGCCACAGCTCGTTAATGCTTACTCAGCAAAACTCAGATGCCATGTTGACAAGTTCCTACTACAGCGTGATGAGAGCAACAGCATGCAGGTGGTCTTACTGAAAAACATGTAATCGAAGGTAGAGTTGTAGTCGTAGTCGTACTCTGGCGTCGGTGTGAAGTCGTACTCCTCCTCTTCCTCAAGGCTTCCTCCGTTTCCTGTGGAGGATAATTAAGGGAAATATAATTCACCGGTCCAGGGAACCTCGAACACAGAAATCCATGTCTAAATAAAGCTTCTTCAAAAACACATCCACCCATTCTGTCATGTACATGTACACGTACATGTTGGTAGCAACATACGTATATGGTCACATATTATCAGGTTATGTTCATGTTGGGTATGGTCTAACACAAGGGTTCTTAACCTGGGGGTCGTGACCCCCCTGGGGGTCTCAAGAGAGTCTTTTTTTTGGTCAATATATATATATATATATATTTTTTTTTTTTCCTGTGTGTGTAGACTTTGGAAACACATTTCCTCTAAGGAGGACAATAAATAATCTATTTATCTCTATTGTAATAGCACACAAAAATATTTTGAACCTTGACCTCAATCGCTCACTCAGAGATGCGATGGAGAGAATCCACATCCACAGTGTGTGTGTGTATGTGTGTATGTGTGTGTGTGTGTGTGTGTGTGTGTGTGTCAGAGCGTCAGACTGAGAGCCTGACTGAGTTCAACAGGAGATCGGGAGGATCGAGTCGGACTGTGGAGCGGAGAGGGCGAGAGTTTCCCATCCTGAATCTGTCTGGTTTTCCCCCGGGGCCACAGCCACCAGTCGGGTCTTGTATCACCCCCCCCACCATGCATTGAGCAACCTCTATGAATTATCACTTGACCCGTGGCACACTTTTGAAATGTGAGCCACTTCTGGTATTGTGGTTTAACGGCCTGTGGAGGACAAGGCCTTGGTTTAGGACCAACCCTCCGGCTGTCGCAGTTCAACCCAGTGATCCATGATTCAAAGTCTCCATGGTCATTTATGTCTTTGTGTGTTTCATCGCCCTCCAGACCTTTGAAACTGGACTGTCGAATTACCAAAATACATGAGCGTCAATAAGAAAACGAGCTGAACAGTTCGAAAATAGATCTACATATGAATATCTCGAGAGGATCCGGTCTGTCACAGTATTATCATCATCATTAGGGACCGCTGTCTTTTAAAAAGTTCATCATTTGGTTTCATGTTTGTATCTTTCATTTTGCGAGAGTCGGTATCAAACTTTTCAAATGGTGGAGATTCATTAAGAGGGAAAATAATTTTAAAAATAAATTATAAATTATTTCTTCCTCTCTGCTCCCATTTCTCATCTTTCTTTGCCCTCACCTCTCTATCATCATCATCATTCAGGGCCACAGGAACATTTGTTCCATCCATTGTCTGCTCTGACCTTTGACCTCCTCAGTATTTGTTGTAATGTTGGTGATCAAGGAGGTAAAGCTGATTCTACTGTGACTTGATTAGAAATCTCTGTCAACTATTAGAAAGAGAGTCAACTATGTAAATCTAAGTGTCTGTCAGGTCCATGTCAAGACGTTGTGAAGGTCAAACAGTAATGAGTAGAGTAATGGATTACTATTTCAGTTTCAGTTACCAATCAAACAGCAATGTTGTAAGGTAACGAGATGAGTAAAGTAACGAGGCGAGTCAGGTAACGAGACGAGTCAGGTAACGAGGCGAGTCAGGGGACTTGTGCCTCTTGGTGAACTCCAGGCAGAATACAGCACACATATTAATCTGACTATCTTGACATGTTGATTCAAATTGAGCGGACAAGCATGTCTTCGCTAGTCAACAGGACTCCAGGCTACAGGAAGCTGCTGTCTCCCAGCAGGTTGCCAGGTCTGTGGCAGGTCTGTATTCTAGTGATGGATTGATGAACTTTTCATGGCTTTATAGGCTTTGTCTTCCTTCCAAACGTGAGCTAGCTCGCCAACTTTTATCAACCGACCAAAGACTCTGGCACCCAAGGGTGTTGTTTCTCTGATAACATCAAGCCTATTCAGCAAATAAACCTCCACCCACTCAGTCATAAAAGAGCATTGTGCTGCCTGTCAGCACTCCTCCCCTCCAGGCCAGGTTAGCGAGGACGGACAAAACCTGTCACAACTTGCCTTCAGCTAGCAGGCTGGCTAGCGTGGCTGCAGGGGAGAGGAAGACTGAACAGTCAGACAGAAAACTGGTCTGACTGGGAGACAGCCAGACAGATAACTGGTCTGACTGGGAGACGGCCAGGCAGAAAACTGGTCTGACTGGGAGACGGCCAGGCAAACTGTGGGCGGCTAGTATGAACATTTCAACTCTTCTAGGGTTGAGTAGAGTAGAGTTGAGTTGACTTGAGTTTAGTTTGGAAAGACACAATTCTGTTACTTTTCACAACTTATGATATGCTACACATACTGATACTTCTGATACTTACAGATGTTACTGTTTAAAGATGTAATCATGTATGTACTGCTTGGCTAAGACGCTGAAAAGACGTCTGGTGCTCAGTGGGAAAATTTGTTGAAAATCTTCTAAAGACTTTTTTTCCCTGCATGGTGGCACATACAGTAGTACAGTATGTATATGTGTGTGTACAGTATGTATATGTGTGTGTACAGTATGTATATGGCCTGCATGACGTGATGAGGGCAGGAAGCTTCTTAGTCCACCGGCCACAATTTACTATTTACTAGCCAAGTAGGTCTTTAGACTAGAGCAGGATGACGGTTGGTTAATGGAGACTAGAAGTTTCATCTCCAGGCTGCTGAGTGTCTGTGGGTGTCAGTAGCTGTTAACTAGTAGTGTTAACATCATCCCTCCCCTTCACTCTGCCATCAGGATCACCCATCTATTATCAGGCCACTGTGACCTCTGACCCCTGACCTCCTTACTGTTGGTTGTAATGTTGCTGGTCTGGGAACTGACGCTGGTTCTGTCTGGAGGGTTTCAGTTTCTGGCTCATGTTTTTGTTCTTCTGATGTTTGGGAGGTTTTCTGACGCTTCCTCTTGCCTGATCACATCTCAGCGGATCACATTTCATGATTTAAGAACACAGAAACGTAGCAGGTTGGAGGTAAAAGCCCAGAGAGTTCGTCTGCAGCTCTGCTCTTCCTCCAACTGATTGATCATCTGATCATCATCTGATCATCATCTGATCATCTGATTGATTATTTGGAGGTAATTCACCTTGACAGATAAAACTGTTACTGCTATTACAAATTAAGCAAGATGAATATCTGAATCCTAAAAAAACTAGATCAACCAGAACCACATGAGAACCAGAACCATGTGAAAACCAAAACCACAATAAGAACCAGAACCACAGTAAGTATTGAATGACAATGAGAACCAGAACTACATGAGAACCAGATCCACATAAACAAGAGAGGAAATCTGAATCTTCTTGAGCTTCAGTAGATCCTCAGATTTTTAGACTCAATACTCGATGGATGGATGTTCTTCGAGGTGTGTAGCTTGATGTAAAGCTCCAAGCACCTTCTCAGTCTGGCTATCATCATCATCATCATCATCATCATCATCTGGCCCCTCCCCCTTCATTGAGCCGCTCCATTCACCCCAATGAAGTCGGAGGAACGCTGACGGGAAAGTTTTCTCTGAGCACAGGAAGTGACGAAGTAGTGATACTGTAGTAGTGATACTATAGTAATGATACTGTAGTAGTGATACTGTAGTAGTGATACTGTAGTAGTGATACTGTAGTAATGATACTGTAGTAGTGATACTGTAGTAGTGATACTGTAGTAATGATATTGTAGTAGTGATACTGTAGTAGTGATACTGTAGTAATGATACTGTAGTAGTGATACTGTAGTAGTGATACTGTAGTAATGATACTGTAGTAGTGATACTGTAGTAATGATACTGTAGTAGTGATACTATAGTAGTGATACTGTAGTAATGATACTGTAGTAGTGATACTGTAGTAGTGATACTGTAGTAATGATACTGTAGTAGTGATACTGTAGTAGTGATACTACATACTGTGTTATCCTGCAGTGGGAACCAGAGAGACACCAGCCTCACATCTACATGTCCTCTGAAAGGTCAAAGGTCGTACCACAATCAGAATCAAATTTATTGGCCTAGTACATACAAGGAATTTGACTCGTTGACGTTGGTGCATTAAAGACAGACAGACAGACAGACAGACAGACAGACAGGCAGGCAGGCAGACAGACAGGCAAACAGAGAGACAGACAGCAATCAGATAATGAACCTCAATCAAACATATATACAATGAAAGAAAGAAAGAAGTAAGTGTGTGTGTGTCGGGGGTGTCCAGGTGAGAAGGGTCAGCCATGATCCTTCCAGCACGCTTCCTGGTCCTAGAGGCGTTCAGGACCTGAAGCGGCGGCAGGTCACATTCTGACCCCAAGCTGTGAAAGGTCAAAGGTCGTACTCACCCCAGCAGGAGGGCAGCAGCAGAACACCGGCCAGCCAGAGAGACAGCAGCCTGAACATCCTGGACGAGAGACAGACAGAGAGTGAGAGGAGAGAGACTGTGTGTGTTGGGGTAGTGTGTGTGTGTGTGTGTGTGTGTGTGTGTGTGATGGGGCTGTGGTTTGGGGAATGGCTGGGGGCAGTGGGCGTGACCGTCTCTCACACACTGTAAAAAATATCCATGATAACAAGTCATTTAACCAGTGGAACATTCTGCCAGTGAGACGAATCCACTGGGTTCCAACGGTTCACTGGGTTCACAGTATGTTGAAGAATCAGGCAGATCACTGCACTAGGATCAGTGAAACGTCACTTGAAACAAGTTGATTTATAATGGAAATAAGTAGAATTATCTCACCCCTTTGCCAGAGGTTTTCACTCATTTTAAAACAAACCAGATTAAACCAGATTAAACCAGATTAAACATCAGGATATTTTTTACAGTGCAGTCAGTCGCCTGCAGCCTCCATGAAAGTGAAACCATCTTCTGCAGGACAAATCCCAACATGTAGGGATGTTTCTGTTTGGTCATGACAGCTAATGCCTGGTGTGTGTGTGTGTGTGTGTGTGTGTGTGTGTGTGTGTGTGTGTGTGTGTGTGTGTGTGTGTGTGTGTATTATTCTTGGCTATCAGAGCTTCATAGTCTTGGAGGAATGAGAAGGTTTTGGCAACAAGAAGGACAACAGACAGCTATGTGTTACCATACAGGGGAGTGGATTATTATTGTTATTATTATTATTATTATTGTTATTATTATTATTATTATTGTTGTTGTTATTATTATTATTATTATTATTATTATTATTATTATTAACACTTTTCAAAACAGTTACAAAGCATTTAAAAGGGCAGATAAAATCAACAGTAGGTCTGTTGTCCTGCACCATGTGTCAGTAGCTGCTGGTGCAGATCCAGGTATTGATCTTGTATTGTTAACAGTTCGTTACTTACCAGTCTGTCTAGAATAACATGGCAGCAGGTATTAGGTATTGTCTGGTGACTGATACATGGTTGGGGGGGGTGATGGATGGAGCTGCCTGTTGAGCAACTGACTGTAAACCCTGTGGAGAGAGATGGTGGGGTCAGTGTAGAACAGTAGACCATAGACCAGCTAGACAACCCAGACCCCAGTCAAATGCCCCAGACCCCAGTCAAATGCCCCATACCCCAGTTAAATGCCCCAGACCCCAGTCAAATGCCCCATACCCCAGTTAAATGCCCCAGACCACAGTCAAATGCCCCATACCCCAGTTAAATGCCCCAGACCCCAGTCAAATGCCCCAGACCCCAGTCAAATGCCCCATACCCCAGTCAAATGCCCCATACCCCAGTTAAATGCCCCAGACCCCAGTCAAATGCCCCATACCCCAGTCAAATGCCCCATACCCCAGTTAAATGCCCCATACCCCAGTTAAATGCCCCAGACCCCAGTCAAATGCCCCATACCCCAGTCAAATGCCCCAGACCCCAGTTAAATGCCCCAGACCCCAGTCAAATGCCCCATACCCCAGTCAAATGCCCCATACCCCAGCCTAGCCTGAAGCCTTACCGCTGGCTGCCCTCCAGCTCTCCTCTCGGGAATTTCCATCTGAAAAAACAACTGGAAATACGAAGCCGTCGACATCGGGGCATTCCTGCTGATGAACGTGGGAACGCCGGCGAGCCAAGGTGCTGCCAGCCAGCCACGCCCCCCACCCCCGCTGACAGGTCCTTGAGCAAGACCCTACCAGCTCCAGCTCCTGACCTCCCTGGGGAGAGGAGAACAACTAAACCACATGAGGCCTTGCAGTGACTACTTACTACTCCGTGTTCAGAAGGTCAAAGGTCATGACCAATGGTTCCCAAGCTGAGGTCAAGGGATTGCCAGGGGGCCTTGATGAGGTTCCAGGGGTCCTTGAGGAGGTTCCTGGGGTCCTTGAGGAGGTTCCAGGGGTCCGTGAGGAGGTTCTAGGGGTCCTTAAGGAGGTTCCTGGGGTCCTTGAGGAGGTTCCAGGGGCCGGCCCTGATTGTGAGGATGTGTGTGCATGAGACTGAACTGTAGATGTAGGTTGTAGCAGAACCAGTCCTCGTTACAGTTTAGTCCTCGTTAGTTACCAGTCCTCGTTAGTTACCAGACCTCGTTAGTTAGTTGCCCTTTAGTAGTGGTTAAATCTGCCTCTAACGGAGGAGGGCGGGTGTGATGTTCTGGCTGCTGTAGAGCTGTGGGTCTCCACCAGGGTCCATGAAGGTCTAATAGTCTGCAGGTTTTTATTCCAACCAACTACTACAGCAGGTCAGTTCACTAGTTAACACCATCAACCAGAGAGGACTGGATGCAGACAGCCACCCTGCAGGGAGAAACAGGGAATGGAGCTAGAGCGCCTTCTACTGGCCAACAACAGGATGACCTTCTCAGATTCTCCTCTTCCTCTTCTGTTTGGTGATGATTTTCTGACATACCTTCATCAGTCCCACCACAGTCTCTACTGGTTTGGTTAGATGGTGTTGCTTTCTTGTCTCTCTATTGATTATGTATGCACCTTAATGTTTTAATGTTTTAATGTTTCTGTGTGAAGTGTGTTGTGACACTGCAGCAAGAAATGCACTTTTTTTAATTTATTATCATTTGATGTGAATCCCAATGATAAAACCCTCTGGATATTTAACCACAGATGCAATAATGGATGATTATACTTCGTTTTTCATTATGCACACAGGCTAAAAAGACGTTTTCAGGCAGCTGACGTTCCAGTTGTTCACCCAAACCTCCACCAGGCGGCAGCAGCACACCGCTGCAGCTGATAGAAACTAAAAACCAACCACTTGGTGGGAATTTCAGTTGATACTTAGTGCACCCAACATCCAACACCATCCATCCATCATAAAACACCATCCATCCATCATCCAACACCATCCATCCATCATCCAACACCATCCATCCATCATCCAACACCATCCATCCATCATCCATCTGAAATGTGAGCAGCTTAAGATAGTCAGTGATACGGGATTCAGTGCATCACTACTAGTACTACTACTGCTACTAGAAGTACTACTGCTACAACAAATACCACTAGGTCTACTACTGCTACTAGTACTGCTAGTACTACTACTATTACTACTTCTGCTATAACTACCACTGCTACTATTCCTAGTACTAGTACTGCTACAACTACTACCACTAGTACTATGACATTACATTACAATCATTTAGCAGACGTTTTTATCTAAAGCGACTTATAAATTCAGGATTCAATGTAGGGAGGCAAGATAACTACTAGTCACTACTACTACTACTACTACTATTACTACTACTGGTACTGTTAGTACTACTACTACTAGTAGTACTAATTCTACTACTATTGCTACAACTACTATTACTTCTACTACTGATAATAATAATAATAATAATAATAAACAATAAAAGTTTAGCAGGTTTATGAATTAAATGATGGAACCTGAAGGCACCATCAAGTTATGGCGCCAATGAGAACAAAGAAGGGGCGTATGTAAACTTGAAAGTGTCATGTTACCGTTGCTATTGGTCGCGATAGATTACAGCTCTTGCAATTCCAGCCAATAGTAAAGTGGATACATGCATAATATGCTGATAAAGTAGGTGTTTGGTGATTGGCGCAGTATCCGGCCAATAAGCTCATAGAATGGAACATGATTTGAATATTCAACGTAAGGAGGCGTGGTCTCCAAGTGGCGGTCGGGTGCGAGCTAACATGGAGGTTTGGTTATCGCCTGGCAGCCATTGACAGAGGAAGGCAACTGTAAAAGCGATATTTTATTTCAGTTTTCTTATAAGTTGTTTTTTTTTTTCACTTTCTTCGAGCTTCAAAAATGGAGATGAAGAAGAGGATCAGCCTGGAGCTGAGGAACAGGAACCCGGCCGAGGTACGAACTAGAACAGGAACCTTACGGACTTTATTTATTTATTTCCCAAGAATGTCTTGAAGGATGCACACTACACCGAAATGACGATGCTGAATGCATTCTTCGGTAGAGGACACCGCGAGCCTCTTCCTACCGTGTCTACGTGACGTCGAATGTCGTTTTGTTCGACGTTATGACCCAGAATACAACTCAAACATTTACTGATATTGTATTAACATGGTGGAAACTCGTCTGTTGGGTTATGAGGACGCTAGTCGTGTGCAGGCGTACACTTGCGCGCTGAGTTCTCGCTCGCTCGTGGGCGCACGGTTGCTCCCGCGAGCCTCATGCGGCTGGCAAACAAGCTAGCCTGCCGTCCGTCCAGCCCACATAATAGTAGTAGCTTGCTACAGCTACTGCTAACATGTTGGTAGTAAAGGAACACACCTACTGGTGTTACCGTCATTCCGTTTAAAGCCCGTGCCGACCAGCTCCGCGGTGAAGCTGGTCTACCATTTTAACCGACAGCTGGCTAGCCCCGGCGCGTGCTGTTCACACCAGGCTCCACTTCAACATCCTTCAGCTGAATGTTGCCCTGATTGTTGACCAACATGGTTACCTGCTATAACGCGATTCAAGACCTTTTCCGACTCGTCAGGAGCTCCCGGTTAATTCGGCCGACATCCGGTCCACCACGCATCGCTTCATTTTAATTACATTTCAACTTTTAGAATCGGTTCCCGCTGCCGCCCGCCGCGTTGTGCTGTGGAATGTGGGAATAACGGGCAAACCAATTCGGTACAGTTATAATAATGAACGCTGATGGAGGATAAACTTTCTGCCGGCTGATCGGTGGAATGTAACGATTCGACTCGTGATTTATGGGGTTTGTATGTATGCCGATCAGCACGGTAACGCTAACCGACAGATCTTTGAAGGGAGTTCGGTGTGACGTTCTCGAAACAATAGTGTTCATCAACTTACTAGTTAAAGGGTGAATGTTCCAAGCACAAGATGCTCGGTGTCGGTACTCATTGTGTTGTTCATGTAGCTAGATTAGTTCGTTACTCCCGGCGAGGACTCGTAACGTTATTTGTCGTCCGGTCATTCATTTACTGCGCCTGGCAGCCTGGCAGCTCGGACCAGAGATGGTTTGTTGGATAAGATGAGTCCCTCCTGAAGGGGAGGAAATTCTGTTCCACCTTCCGGTCGGGGACGGTGGGCGTTGACCGTAACGCATGCGCGGTGCTTCTCCGGTTTCACCCAAGGCAGCCAGCATAGCTGTTACTGGGGATGGATGTAGTTTGAGTGTCTATATATTGAAGAACTGTTAGTGCCCAATAACTATTTACTAAATAAAGCTGCGTCCTGCGTACCGACGGCTAACAAGCCCTACTGCTAGCTAACGAACGGGGCGGGTGTCTCTCATAGTGGCTCTGATCCATTAAGACTAAAGGCTCACAGTGAGAGGGAACCAGGACAGGACTGGTGACCCCAAAGGCCCCAACACTGGAGGGTTGGGGGTTTGATTTTTACTGGGGCCAGTCACTAGAAGTCTCTCTGGTATTGGGAGGTTGGAGTGACTCCACCATGGGTGTTGTTGTGTTGTCAGGTGGTGGAGCTGGTGGTGGATAACTGTCGCTCCAGCGATGGAGAGGTGGAAGGGCTGACAGACGACTATAAAGCGTTGGAGCTCCTCAGCATGGTCAACGTCGGCCTCACCTCGCTGGCCAAACTCCCCTCCCTGCCCAAACTACGCAAGGTGAGTCCAGGAACAACGTCTAGGAAGGGCCTTCAACCAACAGCTGCATCCACCACATGAAGAGAGCAGGTCAATATTGGCTCAGCGTAGTCGAGACCAGAGGGAACAGTTCAGCTGAAACGAATGAAGCACTGTGAATAAGCTGCTGGTGCCTAACAGGAACAGTATTAATGTTGTTGTTGTTCCCTGCTCAGCCACTCGAGGGGGCCCTTAAGACAAAACGAGTGTTGTACCAGGTAATTAATGGACTAATATTGACCCGACTGGTGCCGACTAGAGAGCCATGTATTGATCTCTACTGACTTAATAGGTTCATCTAGTCTTGTGTTGTCTAGTCTTCTGTTTAGTCTAGTCTTGAGTCATTCTCATGTCGTCCCAGCTGGAGGTCAGTGATAACACCATCTCGGGGGGGTTGGACACCCTGGCGGAGAAATGTCCCAACCTGACCTACCTCAACCTCAGCGGGAACAAGATCAAGGAGCTGAGCACCGTGGAGGCTCTGGTAAGACCTGCCTGTCCTGGAGTAGTCTTGAAGTCATGGAATTTGATTAGCAAGACGTTGTAGGAGCCCTGATATAAGTAGACGTTTTCTGTAGACCCGGAGTAGTTTGACAGTCATTAGTTCTATAGAGTCATGCTGATGTGGTCTAGTCTCATCCTCCTCGTTGGTTCTGCAGCAAAACCTGAAGAACCTGAAGAGCCTGGACCTGTACAGCTGTGAGGTGACCACGCTGGAGGACTACAGGGACGGAGTGTTTGAGCTGCTGCCTCAGGTCAGCTACCTGGACGGGTACGACCAGGAGGACAACGAGGTGCCGGACTCGGAGGGTGACGACGGTCAGACACCAGATTAACCCGTTCACATAAACCACATGGCGACCAGCTGTAGTAGTTAGTAACAGCAACCACCACCACCCTGTAAACCAACTACACTCAACGTAGCCAGTCAGTTCTCAGTGGTTCCCAATCCAGTCCTCTTGTCCTGCAGACTGTAGCTCCAGATCTACTCAGACAGAACCAGTGAAGGTATGCTGAGAGCGCGATCATCTTGATTAATATAATTGAGCGGTGGCTGGTTCAGGTCGGGCTTCAGCCAGCATTAACAACCTCAGTCATTGCAGCTGATGGTGGCTGTTCAGACGTGCAGGTTGTTGTGCTTTACTATGAAACGAAGAAATGTGAACGTTACTCAGCTGCCAGGTTCTCAGTTGGGCTCAGTGAGGTTCACATGGTGGCCACTAGGGGGCAACCTCTGCACATCACAGCAGCTTCAAAGCATCAGAGGTAACTTTGGGTTAACGTTGTGTCCTCAGATGACGAGGATGCAGGCGGCCCTCCTGGAGACGACGATAACGAGGAGGAAGAGGAAGAGGAAGAGGAGGGCTCTGATGGGGAGGAGGAGGAGGTCGGCCTGTCCTACCTGATGAAGGATGGCATTCAGGTGAGTCAGCAGTAAGCAGGGATCTGATTGGTCCAAACAAGCAGGGCTGTAGGTTAATGTTACGAGACCCAACCTGAGAAACGAGGCAGAAAATGGAACGAAGAGTTCAGCAACACGACTGAGGCTTCCACCGTGAAAACCAACAGACAGAACAGACAAACCGAGCAGTCAGATACCGACTGGGCTGCATGAGGATGATCAAAATGTCAGCCGGTTGGTCCTTCATGCCTCCGTTAGTCGAGCTGTTACACCGGATCAGTCAGCTCTATTAGTTTTATAAAGTAATCCAGATGAACAGATTACAACAGCACATTTAATAAATAATACACGACTTACCGTGTTGAGTGCTGCAATGTAGTCTGGACCGGGTCTGGACCCGAGAACCACATGCTGTTTTACCTTTCAGGACCTGCGCTGATTGTGGTGTTTAAACCAGTGGTGGGGTTTCTCCTCTAGTAGGCAGCCAGTAGGAACTGGATTAAGGTTTGTTTTCATTGTGTTTTAATGAAACGTCCCTTGGTACTTCCTCTAAGGATGAAGAAGATGATGATGACTATGTTGAAGAGGAGGAGGAGGAGGATGAAGATGGTGGTATGTATTGGTTTATAGCCCAGCTGTAGGACGACAGATCATGGTGGTATATGGTATTTGGTAGTGTGGTTATAGTGATGGTTTGTAGTTCTGACAGGTCTGAAACTAGCTAGCTCTGTTTATGTGCCCCTACGCCTCTGGGGCGTAACCTAACCCTTCTCTGGGGGAAAGGCATTCTGGGAAATGTAGGAAATCAAGGCAGGTTGAGGGACCCCTGACCTCTGACCTCTGACCTGTAGCTGTAATGGTACAATGTGTTTGAATGTATTTTCTTTTCAAGCTGGTTTGAGAGTTACAGGGTTCAAAACTGCGACCAAATTGGTCGCATTTGCGACCTTTTTTTTGGTAATGCGATATAAAATTTGAATGGGTCGCATTGGTGCCAGTAAAAAAGTTTTACCTAAAGTTTATTTTTATTTTTTAAATTATTTTTTATTAATTCAAACAGTAATGTGTAGGCTATTTGACTAATTGATAATATCTTCAGAAATAAAAGTAGGTATGAAAACATCTGCATAGCCTACACATCGTCTTTCTCTGTATTGGTCACTCGCCCTCCCCTGACTGGAGACATTCGAACATCACATAGGCTACGCAGTCCCAGTCCATGCTAGCTTATGCTATTGTAGCAGTGTAGCTAATTGATCGCAAAAAAAATGAAACGCACTATTCTATCATATTTTGGGAAACAAAATGCATCCCCCGGTCCATCACAAGCTACCTCCTCAGTAACTGATGAGGAATTGGGTCATTTTGAGACGTCGGAGCCGATGAGTGAGGAAAGAGAACCAGCGGCACAGCCGATGAAAAAAAATAAATACGCATTTCAATCACAGTGGCTGGAAGATTTCAGATGGTTGAGGTACAAAGATAATGCGATGTACTGTGTGTACTGCAGAGAGTGCGGACCCTCCGTTGCAGGCTGTTCCAAACTCGCAACTGCATCAACTCACTTCAAACGCGAAAGTTTGAACTTACATGGAGACAGTATTAAGCAGCCTGTGTGGAATGCGAGTACATAATGGGACACAAAGGTCAGGTCATTATTGCCGCGCAGCGTCAAAACAAATGGTGCGACCAAATGATGTGCTGGTGCCACCAACTGAAAAAGTTGGTAGCACCAGTGCCACCAGTGGAAAATGTTAGTTTTGAACCCTGGAGTATAAGGGAGTACTAAAGTGTGTGTGTGTGTGTGTGTGTGTGTGTGTGTGTGTGTGTGTGTGTGTGTGTGTGTGTGTGTGTGTGTGTGTGTGTGTGTGTGTGTGTGTGTGTGTGTGTGTGTGTGTGTGTGTGTGTGTGTGTGTGTGTGTGTGTGTGTGTGTGTGTTAGATGAGGATGGAGCAGCAGTCCAGGGGGAGAAGAGGAAGAGAGACCTGGAGGATGAAGGTGACGATGACGACGAAGATGACGAATAGTTTCTTAACACCCCCCCCCCCCCATCAAAGCTGTAGGACAGGAAATGGGTTCACATTCAGGGTTGTGTATCCCAGAGCTCGCTGTAGAACCAGAGTGGATTCAATTTACCGCTCGCTAGATCCCAAACTGCCAGCTAGCTGCAGGGTCCTTGAGCAAGGCACCGAACCCAAACTGCTCCAGGCCGGTTTACCAATGTTAGTTAGTTGACCTTTAACCCTTGTGTTGTCCTCGTGTCAAAACCTTTTCTGAGTTGAACCGTCAAAATGCCCTAAAACTATTTTGTAGCTTGAAGTTTGTTCTCCTGGAGTCAGGTATTTAAATGAGGCCTCTTCATCGGTCTCTTCCTCTCCTTCGCTCTGATACGCACACACACACGCACGCACACACACACACACACACACACACACTGAGGATGTGTTCATGTGAGCTCATGTCATACACGTGCAGCGTTGGCCCCTCCCACTCTGACTCCCTGTGAGCAACACCATTTCAGACAAAATGACATCATGGCGGCGGGGTCATGAGGCTGCAGTACCCCGTTGGGCCCAGGAGGTCACTGACCTGAAGATGTCCAGGAGGAACAAGACAATAGAATAGAAGAGATCTGAAGAAGAGGAAAATGAAGAGTACAACCTGGAGCACCATGCCTCCTCTTCAGATGATGACAAGATGGCAGCACGGCGTGGTGAGGATGACCGACAACCCTCCAGCTTCTAACCAGCCGTTGGAAAAAAACCATCCTAGAGGTGAGCATGTGGCAGATGGACCTGCAGGCCTGCTGCTGAGACGCTGAAAGAGGAAGGGTGTTTTTTGTGCCTCTGAAGGTGTTTCACACTTTCTCAAGGATGATCAGATTTGACAACCATGAGTTGAGACCTGCGGTGTGTCACAGCCCAAGTGGGTGGAGCTTCTGCCTCGCCGTTACAACCCTGAGCCTGAAGTGACGGTGGATGAAGTTAAATTCTATTCTTCATGTCTGTACTGGAGGTGCTTCACTGTCTGATTCTGCTGTAATAAACTCATTGGTCGCTGTCCTTTCCATCCAGCAGGCCGGGGAGGTTTGGGATCTAGACATGGAGACTCAACGATGTGTTGCTAGATGATGTCACCAACGCTGTCGCCTCATTGGCCAGCAGCTCCTGAAGAGGACGAGAGAGGTCTTGTCGTCCAGGGTTGCCTTCACCAGCACTCAGGCTTCTTTCTGCCTGAAGAGGAACAAGATTGTGGTGCTAATGAGCATGACCTCATGAGGTCAGAGGTCACCAGGACGGGAAGCAAGCGGTCATCGACTACCTCCATAACAAAGGAGATGTGGGGATGGCGGCCCCATGTCGTCTTCTACAACATCATCCACCAGGATCCACCCTACCTGGGAAAGACCATGAACCCCCCCCGACAGAGGAGCGCTGCTGAGAGCTGTTCAGGGGCTGAATCCTGATCCAGGATCAGGTCTGAGAATCTGAAGTGACGTGGCTGCAGACTGAAACCAGCCGTGTGCTCAGATGCTTCCTCAGATTCAAATTGTTGCTGTTTACTTTCAATAAAATGCGTTGAAATCTTCATGGTCGTGCTAATTTCTTATTGAGGATCTTTTTTCTACAAACCTTTAACCTTTTGTAACCCTAACCTGGTTAGGTAAGAATAAAAATCTATTCTGTAAAAGGAGTGAATCTGACCAGACTTTAAAAGAGGCTTTGTCATGAAGATCACACAAGGGTTAATTCTGACTGAGTGTTGAAGCAGTTAACTAGTCAGTGTTGTAGATGCTCAGGTTAACCGTTAACTAACCCGGTCCAGAGCAGGAACTCAACCAACGACCAGAGAAACTAGTTACTCTCCAGTCACCAACCATTTAGTTTGCTACTGAACCAGTCTCTGTCCTAGTCTGACTAGTCTGACTAGTCTGACTAGTTGAACCAACCCGCTCTGTTCCTGTTTTCTGTCTCAGGTTTGTTACCTAGAAAACATCTTCTCCCGTTTGTATGACGACATGTACATAGAAATGAATTCTCCCAGTAGAATTTGCTCTTGTCTTTTTGAACATAAACTGTCTGTTGGTTTTGGTCGTTCAACATTGAGCCCCCCCCCCCCCCCCCCCCCAAACATGGTTTATTTTATTTTTTTATGTCTGATGAGCTGACGTCTGGAGTTTGTGCTGTAATCTGAGTGTTTTTGAATAAAAATAACTGAATTCTGACTTTTGCCTGTTTTGATCTTTAAACAGAATTTAGACCGAGATTCTCCAGATGGTTCCTCTGGTCTGAACTAGTGAGAAGTTGACTTTGTTGTATTTTAGTATCTGGTTGGTTCAGGTTCACACGGACCAATCACAAGCCAGCCAGAAGTCCCATGACTCCCCAGCAGCTGGTTGATTGGTTGAGTTTTGGTAACCTGTCATCCCACCAGGTTAGAGAGTCCAAACCAACCTGGTTCCAGTCTGTAACTTGATCTACCATGATGGACTTGTCTGCTCTTCTCTGGTGTTCATACCAGTTAAGAACACATGAAGGAACATCTGAACATGAGCATCAGTCCAGACTGACCAAGTCTCCTTCTACCCATAATGCCTTGTGTTCTGGGGTGGTTTCCTGTAGCTGGTTGGATCCCGTTCTCTCTCCTAACGAACCACCACAGTTCTCTTCTACCCATAATGCCTTGTGTTCTGGGGTGGTGTGACCACAGTTGTCTTGTTAGAGGACTGAGACGTTTTCAGGCGTCTCGTCGGTTATTTGGTGAATGTTGTTCTCACCTGGAGACCAACCAGCTAAAGGAGGAAACGCTGCAGAGGTTAATAAACCCACCAGAACATGCTGGCTGTGAACGCACCTCTGAACACCAGTTCATGTAGAAACTTAACTGACCAGCTTCCAAAAACCTGGAAGGGGACCGTCACTGAACTAGTGCGACAAATGTTCGGTTTTCAGGACGGTTTCAACAGTTTAGTCTGACCCTTCTGCCGTCGTCATTCAGGCTCAGGGTGCTGTGACCTTTGACCCTGGACCTCCCTCCTATTGGTTGCTTGTACTGTTGATCTCTGGATCAGTCAGTAAATGACCAGGATGTTGTCCACCTTGTTGCTTACATCATTGTTTTACCTTCTTCTCTTGATAACTGATAATCTGATGTCTGTCAGTCTGACCTAGTTAGTTAGTTAGTTAGCTAGTTAGTTAGCTGTTTGTAGAAATAAAGTTGACTTGACTCACTGAGGGTCGAAGGTCGGGGGTATAATTTAATTTTGTGTTTTCTATTGGTTTTCATGTGTAGACGTGATGAAGGGCTTTACTGATGAACTGACTCTAGGTCAGTTGTAACCAGAGGTCAGAACAGGCTTTAATCCTGAGTTGGTAGTTACCGTGTTAAACTAGTCCTGACTGATCTGTTAACTACATAATCCTGAATGACTCAATCTAGTAATCCTTACTGGTTTGTTCTTCAACTCCAAGGAGGTTGATTTGTATTTATTGGTATTGGTCTATTTAACTATAAGGTGTTGAATACTTTCTAATTGATCTTAATTTGACAATGAGAAGTGGATCTGCAGGTTGTAGGATAACGATAGTAGCAGACCATGAGCAGCTCCTACATCCACCACATGGTGGCGCTAGACGGCAGCACTGAGCTCAGCCTGGTGGTCCTCAGTTTTACACGCCTGGTACGGTGACCTTTGACCCCAAATGATGGTTTTTATTTCCTTATTAACTGATAGTAGATATTTATTGAGCCTCTGGAGTGTACCCAGCTGGGATGTGGACCAGAAGGCTCAGTGATCAGTTATTACCAATAATCAATATCATCTAGAGCTGTTGCTGTTTGCTGGTTTTCCTCTGGATCATCTGAACCAATCACAGTCATTCTCACACATATGATCAATAACTGTCCATGACGTCATCTGGGAGATGTATTGATCATCTACAGAGCTGTGTGTGTGTGTGTGTGTGTGTGTGTGTGTGTGTGTGTGTGTGTGTGTGTGTGAAAAGCAAAAAAAGGTTGTGTTGCTTTCTGTGTGAGAGCAGTGAGCTGGTTGGTTCACACACACATTATCACATCTTCCACACACTTCTCGCTGTCATTAACACACACACACACACACACACACACACACATACACACACACACACACACCTCCCCCTGGTGTCTGTTAACCAGCTAATCCTCCACGCCTTATATGGAAGTACAGGGCTCAGGAAGGGGCGGGGCTTAGCACACACACTAACAGGGCGATGCTAGTGTCTGTCTTGTCTGTAACAGTGTGATGTTAATGAATGGTTCAATCAATCAATAGACACATTTATTGAAGTTTACAGGAATATATTGTAGTTTTTTATTTCTTTTCTAGAATATATTGTAGTTTTTTGTAGTGAAAGGTTTTTGAATTTAGGAAGAAAATGTTTTCTTACTTAAACATTTCCTCGTTTGATTGGATTTAAATGATGGATGTTGGATTGCAAGCTGTGAAAAACCTCTACACACACACACACCAGCAGCATGACTCCTACACACACACACACACACACACCAGTGAATCTACAGGGTCTGATCTGGGTTCAGTACGGACGGCATATATTTCTTCCTGTTCACTCTGAATTCAAATGGCTTCAGATCAATAATAAATCGTCTGCTCTTCTTCATGTGTTTTTAATGTTTATTTCCATTGAGAGAGAAGAGCAGCTGAACCCAGACCAGCTCATTTACTCAAAGGATAATAATGATAATGGTCGGTAATCTAGGAACTGATCTCAGGAACTCATGACTCTCTGTCATGAGTCATGAGGTTCCAGTCTGAGTGGTGGAGAGGGGAGAAGGGGGCGTGTCTGTAAAACCTCTGACATCATCTGACAACATACTGAGATTAGCTAGCTAGCTAACGTTACATAATGGAGAGTGAAGGAAGTCGCAGGGCCCTTTGGGTCTGGTGTTGAGACCAGGACCTGCCCAGTATTGATCAGGTTCACCATATAGAAGCGTCAGGTTGGAGCTGATTGGTCAGACGTCTGGAAGCAGATCAGGATTTAAATAGATTTGTTTGGATGAATACACAGAAAGTAGACGCAGTCAAATCACAGACACACTGACAGACAGAACGGCGGTCACACACTAACACAGTGACCGCCGAACACAACACACACGCCATCCTTCCTCCAGGGGCAGCCCTTTTTTCCTTCGGCCCCCGGGGACCAATTCCAGATGTAGGGCCTCGTCGTGGTCAGGGACAGGACAGGATGTTGCATGTTTTTAGATGGGTTCTTTATAGGAGGAGACCCATGTGAGCACAGGGGAGAACATGCAAACTCAACATAAAAAGGCCCGGGAGATAACCCACCCGGGCACCCCAGAGTCAACAGCGCCCCAGGCGGGAATCAAACCCAGGACCTTCTTGCTGTGAGGCAGCAGTGCAAGCACTGTGCCACCGTGCCACACCTCTCTGACCTTTGACCCCTACCCTGCTGCTGCAGCTCAACAGGCACCAACATCGTCAGTTGGGGGTTCAACTCCCCCACTACCAATGTATTCCTGTTACTGTAAAACTGTCGTCATCTCACCTCCTTTCATTTCAACATCATCCAGGTTGTTTTGTGTTTTCATGTGATGTCATCGCGACAGGTGGCCTGGTCGCCATGGAAATGGATGTAAAGTGGAGTTTGCATTGATTCTGCATGTAAAATCTCTGAAAGTCTGAGCTCTGCACTAAACAGACGGGTTTTATACCGACTGTACCTACAAGGAAGAGCTCGTTAACCAATCAGTTTGTCAGGATGAGCTCGTTAACAGGGAGCTTGTTAACCAATCAGTTTGTCAGGATGAGCTCGTTAACAGGGAGCTCGTTAACCAATCAGTTTGTCAGGGAGAGCTCGTTAACAGGGAGCTCGTTAACCAATCGGTTTGTCAGGAAGAGCTCGTTAACCATCATCTGGAAACCAGGGAGAGAGAACTTGTGAAGTCGTCAATACACAGATTCTAGCTAGGACTGTCTCGTGGTTTAGGAGAGCAGGTCTCCTAGCAACACACACACACACACACACACACACACACACACACACACACACACACACACACACACTGAGTTCTAATTAAAGCCAGCAGGGATTTCTGTTTCAGGGATGTGTTTTAACGTATAGATACAGAAAGACAGAAAAAGAGATGAGGAGAGAGAGAGAGAGACAGACAGACAGACAGACAGACAGACAGACAGACAGTGTCTGGACTTGACCAGGTTAATAAGGACTGATCCCAGTTCAGTAACGAGTGTGGTTTTTATTTTAGCACATTAATTCAAACAGAAACCTGAGTGATCAGGATTCACCTTCACATACACATACAACAGTCCTGACAGCTAGGAGGACTAAAGGACTACATGTCCCATCATCCCCTCTGGTTTTAAGGCTACGGAGGCTGTTTGGTGCCATACTGAACCCACATGTCCCTGAACAGAAACAGGAGGAATGAAACCCGTCAACAGGGAAGTAAAGTAGAAAAAGAGGAAGATGTTTAGCGCTGCAGTTTGATCAAAGGAACACGCCAAACAACCTATCTGATCAACCCATTGATGAGGTTGGTACCGGTAAACCACAATAGAATTATAGGTTTTTAACGCTTTAGCTCACTGTATGTTCATGTGACGCTATCTGACAGTGCTAGTTAGCATCACCTCACCTAGCAAAAGACTTGGTTAAGATTTTCCAAAATGTTGGTACATTCCTTTTTTTATCCAACCAAAGTTTATATTTTGAATCAGTAAAACCAGACTTGATGTGACTTGATTTCCATGTTTTATCTTGTAGTTTCGGAATAAGTTAACTGAACCAGCTGAGTCCTCTCTGCTTTACAATAAGGACATTAAAGGAATGCACCGCCATTTTGACTTCCCTTCACCGACTGGGTTGATCAGATTGGTATGAATGTCACCTGTAAGCCTTCAGGTTCTCTGTTTAATCAGCTACGCCAAGTGAAGTGGTTGAATCAGTGAAACCAGAAAGGAGAGATTACTCTTCCACACGACTAGTTGTAGATTTAACAACAGATCAATGTTCTTCCAACTAGTCTCACGTTATCTTTGGCTATTTCTTTATTGCTACTGTTCCAGTTATGCCACCAACACAAACCACCATCACTTCAACTCCAGGCAGCTTTTTACGGTACAAAAAACAGTCTGATTACAAATTTGCAGTGTGATTTTTGTTTAAAAAAATAAAACTTTTCACGGTCGTTGACTGAGGCTTGATTGTAATAATTGCACAAGTGGTCATGTCTTGTATTGAGAAGCCCAGAGATGGTTTCAGTGCAAACGCCATGAGTTTCATTCTGGTGACAGGTCTCCGTTTGAACCCTGGAGGCTTCGGTCTGTGTCCTCAGGGTGATTCATGTCTTAGTGAGTCTATAGTGAGTCAGCCAAGTGTCCTGTTGAAGTGTCCTTGAGCAAGACACTGAACCCCCAGCTGCTCAGTCACCAGAAGTCGCTCTGGATAACAGCTAAATTCAACTTTCCTCTGCTGCTTTCCCAGTCTGGAGCGACACTCTACCCCAGTAACGTCATTTTTCATCTCATCTGCAGTGGTAAAATAAGGCTGTGTGCTCTGGCAGTGGGAATCCTCCACCTCCCGGTGAGGGAAGCCAGTCTACTGCTAGCTGACCCGTCAGAAGAAAACCTTGTTTCTGATGACCGCAGATACAGATACGTACACCAGCATTAAGGTCAGAGTTAAGGTTGGGTATCTTCCATGGGAATCGGCGTTCAGATTAGCAGAAGACGAGCGGATTGATGACCTCAGCTTGAAGGAAACATCTACCTTTCCTTGAAGGTCAGAGCAGCAGTCGTACCTTTCAGTATCAAATATCAGCAATGACTCTCTTCCACTGCCATACTAATATTCAAAAACAGACCTGAAACAGAGTTGCTCAACCTGCCGACGAAGCCCTGAAGAAAGATTGTCTTGAGGAATTCCTGACTACGGAGTAAACCTCTGCTCTGTACAACTGCTAGCACCACTCTCATTTTACAATCTTTACATAGTGCAATTCTGTTGTTCCAGTGCTGTTCTATCAGACTGGTCCGGTGGTCCCAGTACTGCTGCACATCTTCCCTTCCTGTCTGAAAACAGCTGTATGGAAGCCATCTTGGCCTTAACATCTACACAAACCACTGCAAAGCAGAGGGATCAAAGCAACACTATTGGGTGCAAATTATACTCCGTATTTTCGTACCAGATGCCACGGTGGCAAAGAATAAAAGAACCAGAACTAAGGAAATTCTCTGGGGAAGGAATATTCGTACCGTTGAGTAGCGAGTAAAGTCCAGGTGCAGCTCAGGTCATCTAGCTTACTGGTCACCATGTGCCATCTGGTTTAGACCTGGATAACCACAAACATCTCACACTGCAACATCACTTAATGATCAATATGTTGAACATTCAAGTTGATTAAGTGTGAACTAAACCAAAAGTTGTTCTGAACCATTTTGTGTCAGTGAACACTTTCAGCTATACTGTAGCTGTAACTGTGATCAATAATGAGGCCTGATCAGTTTTATCTCAATGCGTTTGAACCTTAAGATGCTTGAGCAGAACTGTGCAGAGTTTGGAGAACAGCATGCAGGATGGCGACACCACAGTCTTCATCCACGCTGCATCCTGCTGCCTCCGATAGACCTTCCAGTGTGTCCGGGAAAAAAGAAAGAAAAATTCACATTCCTACAGAAAGAGGAAATCTCCCAGCTCCTGACTGGACCTCAACCACAGCTCTGCATGATGTGGAGAGCAAATGCTAATGCTATTTCACCATACAGTGTGAATAGCATTCCACCTGGGACAAAGCTAAGTTGGTGTTAAATCAAAGTGCTTGTCCTAGCTTCTCGCTGTTGTCTCAGGTGATCGTTTCATTCCAGGTCATCTCCCATTCATAAGGAATAAACCTTTCCACATTCCAGCCCAAATACTGAGCACATTTATTTAATTTCTCCTAGAATGCCTGTTGCCTTGAAAATAGTCACAATGTTAATATGAGATGCAAAAAGTGCAATAAAATGATTTTGTTCCCCAAACCAATCAGACTAATAATTATTAACAATATCGGGATATTTCAGATTATCATTTTGGCCATAATCATGCAGCCCTAATCTGGACCCAAGCCAACCTCTCCTCTTGGATGAAATGACTCGGCAGAAATCCACCAGCCAGTAACTTGAGAATCAAAGGAGTCGGTCATTACTAAAGGACTAGACCTCTTCACTTAACCCTTAACCTTTGACCTCTCTGCCCTACAGAACATACTTCTGGGGGCACAGCATACAGTGGTCGTCATTGTAGAAGTCCATGTATTTATACTGCATCCTGCATTAGTACTGCAGACTAGTCTTTCTTGTTATACAGTAGAACCAAATCTGTACATCATAATGATGACCTCTAATGTCTCTCAACCAACTAGTTACCGGAACAAAAGCAAAACCGGATTTTTCCAAATAGTTTCTCTTGGGACAAGCCAACCCACAGCAGTTCAGCCAGTTGAAGAGAAACAGGACAGGTAGAAACAACAGACAGGTAGAAACAACAGACAGGCTGTAACAGGCTGACGGCTTTGTGGTGTTGCATGTTTAGTTTCAGCTGAGGGTTTGTTGAGACTCGGTCAGGACCAATCAGCGGCGGTCAATACCGGTCGATACCAGCCAGGAGCAGTCAGTAACAGTCACCAGCGATCAGTACTGGTCAGTTACAGTCAGTACCGGTCAGTAATAGTCAGCTGCGGTCAGTACCAGTCAGTGCCGGTCAGTAATAGTCAGCAGCGGTCAGTACCCGTCAGTAACGGTCAGTACCTGTCAGCGCCAGTCAGCTATCATCGGTTACATCAGGCTCTTCCGGTGTGGATTCTGCTTGGAGCTGTTGGAGGAGGTGACGGGGGAGAGGGAGGAGGTTGTGGTCCCTGTTGGGGAGTCCAGTTGCCGGTACAACGCCCTCAGCTCCTTCACCTCCTCCAGTACCTCCTTGGCCTGGTCCCAGGCGGCCACCGCCTCCCTCAGCAGTCTCTCGGCCTCAACTCGCGTTCCTTCAACCGACTCCTTCCCCTTCCCCTTCCCACGCTCCCCTGCCTCCCTGTCGCCCTGCGCCTCCCCCTGCACCTCCGTCAGCAGCTGCTCCGTCTTAACCAATTTCTGGCTGATGAGTTCCTGGAGCTGGCTGATGGGCACTGTGGTGCTGGTCGGTACTGCTGCCGGCGAACGGGGGGTTGCCACAGTCCGGTTCTTGGTAGCTCGCGTCTCCGAATGTGACAGGATCTCATCCATGGAGGCGCAGCGGTTTTTCTCAGCTGTCGTCAAGCGTTTTGCCGGCTGGGGGGTTTTGACAAAGCCTGTCGGCGTCTCTTCCCACCCTACCGCCGTCTCACGGGGCAAGCTTTGGGATCTCCCAGATGCCTCGGTGGTAGTGGCGGCCCTGGCAGAGAGAGCGCTGTCAGTTTTGGACCTGGGACAGTCCGGGCCGAGGGGGGAAAGTGATTGGTTCAGGTCGACCCGGAAGCCATCACAGGCGTCCAAACCCGGAGGAGATGACCCATCCTCTTCCTGGATCAGATCCAGAGTCAGCATCCCGTCTGAGGTGGAAGTCGACGCCTGGATAAACACAACAGGGTTAATAAGTCAGAGTCAAGGTTGGTCTAGTCTAGTCTAGTCTAGTCTAGTTGAGATCAGTTGAGTTTAGTTGAGTTTTGTTTAGTTGCTCAGATGTGCTTTGTTCTGAGGTGTAGGAGGACAGGAGGAAGTGGAGATTTTGGAAGAGGTGGAAGAGGAAGGAGGTGGAGATGGAGATGTTGAAGGAGGTGGAAGAGGAAGGAGGTGGAGATGTTGGAGATCAGGAGGAGACTGACCACAGCCAGAAGGTGACCTCTGGTCGGCAGTCGTCGGTTGTGAGGAATCTTCACTCTATCCCGAGTCAGATGAGACAACTGACTGTCCTCCACCGTCACCTGAGAGAGAGACAGACAGACAGAGAGACAGACAGACACTGATCAGGGTACTGTTGACTGTGTGAGGCTGTCGTGATGCTAACCAGCTGCTCTGTTAACAGACCGGCAGCAGAACTGACACACTTCCTACTGCTGTTCTGACACCCTATATATATATATACATTACAGTTTGATCACCAACCATCTGATCCAGGATCAGTCTGTTATTAATGTGTCAGTAGAACCAGTTGACTGTCTGAACCAGGTTGTTGTGGTGTGTCTGTAGATCATCCAGTAACGTTCTCAGTAAAAGTGATCAGTGTGATCAGGTAGATTTGTCTCCAAATGTAGGTTACTGTGACTCAGTAAACTGTCTTGTCTTTAGCCCTAGTCTCTACTCCATGAAGGTGAGGATGAGGTGATGAAGGTGAGGTGATGAAGGTGAGGATGAGGTGATGAAGGTGAGGTGATGAAGGTACCTCGTCCAGGATGCGGTTCTTGGATCTGGTGATGGCGATGTTCAGGACGTTGATCCATGACTCCTTTTCCTCCGGACTGACCGCCAGGAAGAGCAGGTTGGGAACCTACACACACACACACACACACACACACACACACACACACACACACACACAGGACCATATGGTGATCTTTCTCCCAGACGACATGACACCCTATCCTTCTAGGACAGCTGAAAACCTGGAGAGTGTGTGTTCTAATCAGACAGAAAGACAGACAGTCAGTCAGACAGACAGGTACAATGTTTCCAGTCAGACAGACACACAGTCAGACAGTCAGACACTCACTCAGTCATATAGACAGACAGGCAGGCAGACAGACAGGCAGGTTCTCAGACAGACAGACCGGTAATCAGACAGACAGTCCATCAGTCAGACAGTCCATCAGTCAGACAGACGGGTGGTCAGACAGACAGGTACCGTGTTGCCCGGCGTGCTGCAGCGCTGCAGGTTGAACTTGCTGTGGTTCTTCTTGCTGCGACTCTTCGCTTTACGGATTTCCTCACAGCGGTCGTAGTCGGACAGATCCAACACCTCCTCCGCCCGGCGCTCCTCCTTCACCTGCAGGGGCCAGAGGTCAGAGGTCAGAGGTCACCGCTACCTTCCATCACTCAGGTCTGACCCATATACGCTTCTGGACGCCAATACCAATATTTTGATATTCAGTATCTTTAAGTCATTGAACCATTTTCATGTCAAAAGCTATTCAGTGTTTAGACCACAAGACAATAAATAATAACACACACACACACACACACACACACACACACACCATACACATTAACCAGCAGGAACTCGCCTGGCGGTGGAGCGTACTTCCTAAAATACTCAATCCATAAGTGATAAGACATCCGTAGTCCACACACACACACACACACACACACACACACACACAACACACAGCTGGTTGCAGTTGGTACCGTGTTGCTGACCCCTGTGTGGAGGTCAGAGGTCAAACCTGTGACCTCACCAGGACAGATGCAGCCTATCAGCTGCTGGAGAGGGTTAGTTACTAGTAATAGTAGTAGTAGTAGTAGTAGTAGTAGTGGTAGTGTTAGTAATAGTAGTAGTAGTAGTAGTAGTAGTAGTAGTAGTGGTAGTGTTAGTAATAGTAGTAGTAGTAGTAATAGTAGTAGTAGTAGTAGTAGTAGTGGGTAGTGTTAGTAATAGTAGTAGTAGTAGTAATAGTAGTAGTAGTAGTAGTAGTAGTAGTAGTAGTGGTAGTGTTAGTAATAGTAGTAGTAGTAGTAGTAGTAATAGTAGTAGTAGTAGTAGTAGTAGTAGTAGTGGTAGTAGTGGTAGTGTTAGTAATAGTAGTGTGTGTCTGTAGGGTCTTTCATCTCTTTCTGTTCTTTTAATTGAAATGTCTTTGATGTGATGAACTTAACATTAGCCTGTTGACACCAACAGTGAGTTTGGAAATGACTAGAAATAAACCATGAAGATTAAATTCTGTTGAAACAGACAGAAACACAATCAGCTGAGCTGAGGATCCAACATGGCGTCTAGGGTCAAATTCAACCAATAATCAGTAATGTGATTGAACACCCAGTCGCCTCATGCCCTTTCCTCCATCATCCCTCCAGGTTTCTACATAGACGCTCATCTGAGGTCAAGGTGTGATAAAGACTGCTGTATTTGTCTTGATGTGTAGACTGTTAACCAAACCACACCAGCGTAATACCAACACTCTGCTGATGTCACCAACATCATCACAGTTATATGACATAACACATTACACCTTCATCTGAACATGAAGTTTGACCGGTAACGTGCCAGAGGAGGTTCTCATGAGGGATTTGGAGATGTGGGGGTCTACATGGTGTCATAATCCCAAGGTATCATCTGACCTGTAGACCTTGACCAGACCTCTCTACCTGTCTATCTGCTGCTTGTACAACCAGAGGCCTCTGGAGTCTTTGATCAGGGGAGGTTTTTGTCGAGGCGTTATCTGAGCACTGGAGCAGCACTGAGCCTCCGATAGCAATCTACACACAGCATCTTGTAAGGCTTTAGTCTGCAGGGCTTTTGATTGGTTCACATCAGAGATCCTCGCCGTTCTGTCTGGTTACATGCACACACAACGCTCTGGTTACGGTGGATAATCCCTTAAACCGGTGGTTTGATTGAAGCGTTCACATGGTTTGAACACAGTTTACATGGATCTACTTAGTCTGGTTAGATAACATGAAGCTTTGTTGATCTCTGTGAGGAAATCGGGTCAATATGTACAATGTGATCCAGTCTGCAGTTCATCTCTGAAAATATTGGAACATTTTATGATATGAAAGCCTCAGATAGCTTGCTAGCTTTGAGGTGATCTACTGGGTTTTGAAAGGCTGGTAGAAGTTCCTCCTCCCAGAGAGGAGCAGGTGATCCTTCACCTGAAGTTACGAGGTCTTCACAGGACAGCAGCGTTCTGCTAGCAGGGCAGACGGGCTGCAGTGTGTAAACTGGTCAAGTTCCTCTGAGACCTCTGAGACTGAGGTGAAGGGTCCAGGAGTGTTAACCAGCTTTGGTTAACCAGGTTAGTCTGGTTGAGATAAGCAGACTAACATGACATTTCCTATAGTAGGAGTATTGATGAGGTCGACCACAGGGGGGCGTCTTCCGTATTGATGAGGTCGACCACAGCGGGGGCGTCTTCCGTATTGATGAGGTCGACCAAAGGGGGGCATCTTCCGTATTGATGAGGTCGACCACAGCGGGGCGTCTTCCGTATTGATGAGGTCGACCACTGGGGGGCGTCTTCCGTATTGATGAGGTCGACCACAGCGGGGCGTCTTCCGTATTGATGAGGTCGACCAAAGGGGGCGTCTTCCGTATTGATGAGGTCGACCAAAGGGGGGCATCTTCCGTATTGATGAGGTCGACCACAGGGGGGCGTCTTCCGTATTGATGAGGTCGACCACAGGGGGGCGTCTTCCGTATTGATGAGGTCGACCACAGGGGGGCGTCTTCCGTATTGATGAGGTCGACCACAGGGGGGCGTCTTCCGTATTGATGAGGTCGACCACAGGGGGGCGTCTTCCGTATTGATGAGGTCGACCACAGGGGGGCGTCTTCCGTATTGATGAGGTCGACCACAGGGGGGCGTCTTCCGTATTGGGGCGTCTTCCGTATTGATGAGGTCGACCACAGGGGGGCGTCTTCCGTTACGACCGGACAGGAGGCTGAATAATTCAACAGCCCAGGATTAAATGAACAGAGGCAACAAGCCACGCCCACGTGTGTCAGTAGCTACTGTACTACTATGTTGGTCTGTAGAGGTCTGTTGTCCTGGACCATGTGTCAGTAGATACTATGTTAGTCTGTTAGTCTGTCTGTAGGTCAGTTCTTCATAGACAACCAGTAGTATTGATCATGTGTAATCAATCAAACTGCATCATGTCAGACTGGATCAACCTGATACATCACAAGATCTATCAACATGATCGGGGTGCAGCACTGCAACATGTGACTAACTAACAGACCAAAGGGTCAGTGATGATGATGATGATGATGATGAAGTCAGCCCTGGTTAAACAATATTTCCACATATCTCATAGTGTTTGTTTCATGCTGCCTGTAGTACCAGCTGGGCGGGGCTTACCACACATCACACTGTCAGGTAAACCTGTCCTGTGATTGGCTCAACCCTCTGCTTATGTTCGATGGTTTTATGTGGTAAACTCCACCCACCTGGCGCTCCAAACTGCATAAAACAAACCAACACTATGAAGTATGTGCTGCTCCTACCTGATACATCATACCATATCATATTACTATATAGTAATACTATAGGGCTCTGAGCTTGGACCTCTTTACTGTTGGTTGTAATGTTGGAACTGAGGCTTCTTCTGCTGTTGACCTCAGTCTGTTATATGGAAATATAATAATAATAAAAGTATAATATATAAAATATAACGTTTATAATAATATAACATATCACATGATGGGTAGTTTTCTCTCATTAACCATCTTAACTAACCAGCAGCAACTCGTCTGGCGGTGGAGCGTCAGAATATCCAAGTATTTCCTAAAATACTCAATCTATAATTGATAAGACATCCGTAGTCCACGCACACACACGCACACACACGCACACACACACACACACACACACACACACACTGTAGGTATCTGTGCTCTGAGAGGCTCATTAAAGTTGCATGGAGCAGCGATATCACAGCTCTACAAACAGCTCCTTCATACTCCATTTAATAAGAATAAACTTTATTTATAAAGCACCCATTTAAATGTGGAGAGCTTTATAAATATATTTACATTTTATTACAAATGTTTTAAATATTTTAAATACATTTAACATATATAATGATGAAAATAGGACATATATCATCCCTCCATCTGCCTCAACAATAATAATAATAACCAGATGAACTTTTATTACCAGTACAGATAATATGTATATCCTGGTGCTACACCCAAACCAGCATGTAGACACACACACACACACACACACACACACACACACACACACACACACACATCTGGTGTGATGTCATCAGGCTATGGATTACCAATATGAACAGAGGGTGTTATATATAACCTGTTATACCCTGTTATGTTGTGATGTAACGTCACTTTAACACAACTGACCTAGAGTCAGTTCACTGACTCCAACTGAAACTCATCCACATGACTCCTGACCCTTACAGTCCCACATTGTAGGAATTCAAATTCTCTATTTCTAGACTTTGTTAAAACCTGATTTTGTTTGAGTTGTTAAAATGAGACCCAATCAGCAGGTTGACCACAGAGCTGGTGCTGTCGGCCAATCAGGGTCCAGGATTGAGACGACTCAGACAGTCATTCAGTTGAACTCTTAACTAAACTACATTTATTAGTAAAACATCATGAAGAACATTCTTCTGATCCTGAACAAGAATGGTGGAGATCTGGTTTAGGAATAAAACTCATCATCGTCGCCGTCGACCTGCCTTCTGCTACGACCTGATTGGTCGTCCAGAGGGGAACAAGGAAGTGAAAGCGTCTGATGTATCCTCTATTTTAGGAAACCATGTGACCACATGTGACCAGAGCTGTGACGGTAAAAACTCATCGCTGTCACGTTGTGCATGCGGTGAAATTCTTTTTCTGCACACCCCTGACTAGATATACACAACATGTCACCCCTGACTAGATCTACACAACATGTCACCCCTGACTAGATATACACAACATGTCACCCCTGACTAGATCTACACAACATGTCACCCCTGACTAGATATACACAACATGTCACCCCTGACTAGATCTACACATGTCACCCCTGACTAGATCTACACAACATGTCACCCCTGACTAGATCTACACAACATGTCACCCCTGACTAAATCTACACAACATGTCACCCCTGACTAGATCTACACGTCACCCCTGACTAGATCTACACAACATGTCACCCCTGACTAAATCTACACAACATGTCACCCCTGACTAGATCTACACAACATGCCACCCCTGACTAGATATACACAACATGTCACCCCTGACTAGATCTACACAACATGTCACCCCTGACTAGATATACACAACATGTCACCCCTGACTAGATCTACACGTCACCCCTGACTAGATCTACACAACATGTCACCCCTGACTAAATCTACACAACATGTCACCCCTGACTAGATCTACACAACATGCCACCCCTGACTAGATCTACACAACATGCCACCCCTGACTAGATATACACAACATGTCACCCCTGACTAGATCTACACAACATGTCACCCCTGACTAGATATACACAACATGTCACCCCTGACTAGATCTACACATGTCACCCCTGACTAGATCTACACAACATGTCACCCCTGACTAGATCTACACAACATGTCACCCCTGACTAAATCTACACAACATGTCACCCCTGACTAGATCTACACGTCACCCCTGACTAGATCTACACAACATGTCACCCCTGACTAAATCTACACAACATGTCACCCCTGACTAGATCTACACAACATGCCACCCCTGACTAGATATACACAACATGTCACCCCTGACTAGATCTACACAACATGTCACCCCTGACTAGATATACACAACATGTCACCCCTGACTAGATCTACACGTCACCCCTGACTAGATCTACACAACATGTCACCCCTGACTAAATCTACACAACATGTCACCCCTGACTAGATCTACACAACATGCCACCCCTGACTAGATCTACACAACATGCCACCCCTGACTAGATATACACAACATGTCACCCCTGACTAGATCTACACAACATGTCACCCCTGACTAGATATACACAACATGTCACCCCTGACTAAATCTACACAACATGTCACCCCTGACTAGATCTACACAACATGCCACCCCTGACTAGATCTACACAACATGTCACCCCACACACATGCAGGGCAGAGGGCGGCCATTGCACGGCGCGCCTGGATCAATCACCAGCTCACAGCTGGAATACACCCTCCTGGTGGTGCCGGGGATCGAACCAACGACCCTCCGGTGATGGGTCGGCCTCTCGAACCTCTAGGCCAACCTGCCGCCCAAGAACAGACTCCTTCCTGTCGGGGAATTGAACCCTGGTCTCCCGCGTGACAGGCGGGGATACTGGTCACTTTACTAACGAGGAAAAACATTTAAAAGCATTTAAAGCATGACCTCAGTAATCACCCACATCAAACTATAACCGCAATACGATTTGTCCGTGGTGCCCAGGAAGGATCCCTGAAGGATCCCTGAAGCATCCCTGAAGCATCACATCACCAACATCAGACTGATTGGTCTTTAAAGCTGCTCTGTAACATTTTAAAGTAAAAGTACAAGCGTCTTATCAGTCTAGTTCATGTCTGACGCAGCAGGTTTCAGACGTCGTCGAGCCCCTGTGGTGACAGGAAGAGGAAGGAACCAATGAGCTGCTAGGATGAAGAAACCTCTGAGAAAAGATAATCCAGATTTAACAGAGAACAGAAGTCTGTTTCTGACAGCTCTGTACAAAACCAACAGAAGATGGACAGAAGAAGGAGTTTCTTTAGTAGTAGTTTCTTCAGACTGCCTGTCATAGTATAGTATAGTATAGTATAGTATAGTATAGTATAGTATAGTACTGCTGATACTTCTATTCTACTCAGTAATAGAAACTACTGCACACTGAATAGTGTTGGCTCCTCCTTGTCTGAGTACATGGTAGTGATGGATATTCCTCTAATAACTATTTCATATTGAATTGTGCTAAAGGATAGTGAGTGGTTCGCCTTGAGTGCATTAGCCAGAAAGTTTCTCCAGTCTGACCTCAGATCAGTTTGCTGCCTTGCCGAGTTTTAGTGTCTCTGATAGTGAAAGGCCGGTTGGATCGGCTTTACCAGAACCCAGAAGCTAGCTACAGGCTAACGCTGTTTAGCTTAGCTCACTGATCTCCACCTGACCTCCACCTGACCTCCACCTGACCTCCACCTGCCTTCCACCTGACCTCCACTTTTTCACCCCAATCAAAGCAACGCAGATTGGAGTTTGCCTCAAGGTTTGAGTTCAACCTCAGTGGGCGGAGCCAAAGAACCAGTTTTTCTGTCTAAGTAACGTTAGACTGAAGCCCAGTGAAAAAGGACAAGAGGGAAGAGAGGAGCTAGCTAACATCATGAAGCCTATCTAGTCAAACATCTAGGACAACTCCCATCACCCACTGCAAACACAGAATCAAGTCAACTAAACACAAAACGCACCTGACATTTACCTTCCTATACAAGATGCTGAACTCCAGACTGCAGCAACACACACACACACACACACACACACACACACACACACACACACACACACACACACACACACACACACACACACACACAGATGGTTGCGTTGGTCTGGAAATTTTGGTAGAGAGATAAGGGTTGTCTGGCCCGGACAGCTCAGTCTGTAGAGCGTGAGTCTCAGGGTCGTGGGTTCGATCCCCACATAGTGTCAAGAACCTGTAAGTCTCTTTGGATAAAAGCATCTGCCAAATGACTGTAATGTAAGAAGAAGAAGAAGAAGAAGAAGAAGGCTGCCTAAAGGTAAATATCCCCAAACTAGTCTGCTCTCAAAGCTTCTTGAGGGGATGTACCGTCGTCTTCGTCAAATGGAAAGCAGATGTGTGTCTGTGTTGGTTTTTATGGTCTCGTCTCAGAAAATGCAACAGGGTTATTCCTGACTGGACAGGAAGCTGAGCTGCTGAGAGGAAGCATTTCACATCACCACGAAACTTCACCACAGAAAGCAGAACAGAGTTTAACACCGCCGACAGGGAAGACAAAGACAACCGCTTCCTAATATGGACAGAAGACGGCGTTCACCAATCAGACTGGCGGCGTCGAAAACAAAAGCCTCTTTCACTGGCAGAGGAAATGAGAAACTGACCAGGAGACGACAAGCTCATCTCCATTTTGGGAGAAATCGTTACTGAAGTTCATCACTCGTGTCTCATTCAATCATCAACGACTCAGTTCAATTCAAGAAGTACCATAATTTGGTTTCATGTTGAGCTGTCAATCACTTTGTCAGAGTTCAGTGTCACTTTAATTAAATGGTGGAGATTCATTCAAGAACACAACGACGTCCCTCCAGACCTCCAGAGATCCTCCCTCCTGGTGTCAATATTACAAACACAAATATTAATTTATCAATGATTTCCTCAAGACCAGCTGGAGGGGCAACGGCAGCTTAATGGTTTCCAGTTCAAATCCCTGGTTGGGAAAATATGGTTGTTCTGGTCAGCTCCCAGTGGAACCAGTAGAGACTGTGGTTGTACTGTTTGTACAGCGGTTCCTGTCTCTTGGTTCAGGGGTGAAACCAGACCTCAGGACTCAGAGGAGGTGAAACCCGACTCCTGCAGGACAGACCGATAGAAAGTGGAGGACGAACTTTCTTTGTTCACCACAATGACAGATTGCACGGTCAGCAGAAAACACCAGGCGCACTGCTGTGAGAAAAAACACACTCTCACCAGCTAGCACTGAATTACTCTGCAGTACTCTACAGTACTCAGCAGTACTCTGCAGTACTCTGCAGTACTCAGCTAACAGGTTTCATAAAAAGCTGCACTGCCCCTTTAAATTCGTCACAGCCACTAAATGAAACAAAGTGAGTTAAGAAGGATGATGACATCATCTACAACCGACAGACAGACAACATCTTGCTCTGTGAGGGAATTGAACCCTCAACCTTGCCAGTGCATGCTCTACATGCGTGTTTATATCATGTTTCATATTTCTCTACGCGCTGTCCGTCTCCACGGCAACGCTGTCTGTCTCCGACATGACTGGTCCTCCAGGAGATTCTGGAGCATCACCTCTGGCTCTGACACCACGTTACCACGGTGATAATTAAAGGTTGGCTTAACAAGGCAACAGCAGTCAGAGAGCTGCAGCCTGCCTGTCTGTCTATCTGTCTGTCTGTCTGTCTGTCTGTCTGCCTGTCTGTCTATCTGTCTGTCTGTCTGTCTGTCTATCTATCTGCCTGCCTGTTTGTCTTGTCTGTCTGTCTGTCTGTCTGTCTGTCTGTCTGCCTGCCTGCCTGTCTGTCCGCCTGTCTGTCTGTCTATCTGCCTGCCTGCCTGCCTGTCTGTCTGTCTATCTGCCTGTCTATCTCTCAATCCCTCGATCCCAATCTCTATCCACCCTCATTCCTCTGTCTGTCTATCTGTCTATAAATCAATAAATTATTGAACAATAAAACACTGCATCTATTTATTCTATTATTACTGTTATCGGTGTTTTGTTACAGCTCTCTGTAGGCTTCGTTAAGGGGCGTGGTCACGTAGCCAACTGCCAATGTAACGTTAGAGTCGGCTAACCAACGTTGTTCCACCACCTAGCTAGCTACACAGTCTGCATTCAAACACGTGCAGTATCGAGGACTGGGAGAGCATCGCAGACTTCATGGAGAGGATCTGGATGAAGGCAGGCTGACACTTTATCGTGATATGTTCACTGACATCGCTAAACAAAGGGGTGTTTGCCAACAACGGGATGCTGTGGATTTCCTGAAGGGACAGCAGGGAGCCGCTGAGGACCCTGAGGACCCTGCTGCCAGAACTCACCAAACTCATCAGACTTGGACTCACTGTTCCTGTGACCTCTTACACATCAGAAAGGTCTTTCTCAGGCCTGCGGCGTCTTAAAACCTATCTACGCTCCACCATAGCACAAGGAAGATTTAACCACCTTGCGGTATTGAACTGTCACAAAAACATTGCAAGGAGCAGAAACCTGGATGCCATAGCCGATGAGTTCATCAGGCACATTGCTGTGAGAAAAAACACGTTCCTTCTTCGGAAATATCCTGTAGCCAACGGTGAGCGGCGGTGAGCCAATTCTTTTTCTCTCCTTCTTTGACAGTAGGCTACTGTAGGCTACTGTGTAGGCGAGGCGTGTCATGTGGATGTGAGTAGCCGATGTATCCATAGTTACATTATTTACGTCGCTATTGCTCCTGGTTGTCGCCTACTGAGAGATTACACACACGGCATAGTGTTATGTTGTGGCCAATGTGTATGTCAGTACTGCCCCCTACTGGTGGTTTGGTGTAGCCTGTCGCGTTTCGTTTCGGTGTGTGTCCGTCCGACAGACGACAGCAGCCTACACCAGGTATTTCATGATTTTGTAACAATCACCTTGGTGGTATTCACTTCATTTGAGCACCCACTGGCAAAAACATAAATCGGCGCCTATGCTATCAATATGTGATCAATCAAAATGCATCATATCATCAAATCATTTTAATGAAAGGTTCACATCAGACCACCTGATGACAGCTGTCAATCATCTGACCACAGTCAGCTGGACTCACCTCCTTCTCTGAGATGAACAGCTGATCTCCTTTCAGAATCACAAATCGGTTTTTCCAGATTTCCCGGAAAATCCCTTTACCGCAGAACTTCCGGATCCATCCGACCTTCTCAGGCGGGGTTTGATGCTGGCCGGCATCCGCCGTCCCCTGGCAGGACCAAGACGCTCGTTAGCTTCTGATATCATTTGGTTTTCATGACGTTTGCTAGTTTTAGTTTACTTTTAATTTATCTATTTTACTTTATTTATTTAAAGATCAAAGTGTATTGATATGAAAACATACAAATATCAATTACTTTCAAGTCTTTCAGGTCAAAGCCAGTATCTAGAAATGAATAAAATATATGACTTCAGTTAATTTAGGAGGCAACATTTAGTTTATTTTTCATTTTATTTGGTTATTTTTTAGCATTGTGTCTTGGTGTCCAGTACTAAACCAGTCTGTCCATGTGGTGGTAGATGATCCAGACTGAACTGGAAGTAATATTTGAGTATTTTATTTTATAGAGGCAGTGATTATAGTATACTCCATTTTGTAATGTTAGTTCAGTTCATTTGTTTTTTCAGTCTTAGTTTTAGTTAGCGGGTAAACCCACCTAACCTCAGTTTACCTATTAAACTCAACTTATATGAGTCCACATGCATTCTAACAACATATATAAAAGTAATTGATCTCTCATATGTATTTGACAATATATTGAGGAAGTTCATGTCAGAAATGGCCTTTCAGAAGATACATGGATTTACACTGAAATATTTATATTTTATATTTATATGTACATGTATATTATCCTTTATGACCCAACATTTTGAGATATGAGCTAATCCCAGAACACATGTTTACTGATATTTTAATAGAAGTCAGATTACATTTTGAAATATCTGCAGGGTGTATATAGACATATTTTTGTTGCTGGGGGGATCTTTCAAAAGAAAGTATAAATTCATGCTTTTCTGAAAATAAGATTGATTCTCGTTCCTAGCGGAGGTGATAGTCAACCCTCCTCAGTACTGGTTAGTAGTTAGTGGTTAGTAGTAGTCATCTCCGGTAAGCCTGGAGGTCCTGGAGCCTCATTTAGATTCACCCTGAGACTTTCTGTCTTTTGTCATGGAGATTCAGTCACATTCCTGGAGCCAGGCTCTATTTTTATCAGCTACAGCAGCCTGAGACACATGAGTCACTGGATCATATCACAGCCATGTGAACACACCAGGCAGCTTCTGCTGCTGGGAATGAAACCTTTAATAGAAAAGTAAAACTATCATGTGTGATATAAAGCAGTAACTTGAGCCGAGGAGCAGCAGGGTGAAACCAGGCCAGCAGAACCAAGTACACAGATCCTATCAAAATACTGATTAAATCAGTAATACAGCGTTGAATAGAAAGGAGGGTGAACTGTGACCTCCTGGTCATCATAAGGATCAACCACCAAAAGAAACAACATATATTTTCAGAAAGCATTAATCTGATAGTGTGATGTACACGGTGAGTTTAAGGTTTATGTCAGTCTAAAAGGCGGTAACTATTCTGCAGATGAAACGGTGGTAAAGTGAGTTTATCTGGGTTTAACCTGCATTAACTAGGGAGTGAAACTAGACAGTAAAGAAGAAGTGACTAACTAAGCAGGTTGAGTTGTGGCTGTTCTAGTGAGCGGGTTATTGTTAGCGAGTGAAAACAACAATTGGATTTTCGTTTACTACAGATTTCTTCCGTAAATATATTCTTTTATTTTAACTTTTGCACTATATCGTGGAATTCCTTCCTCAAACCGGGCTTAGATAGCAGGATAATACCGGAAGTTAAGCGATTTTGCCTTCAAAATAAAAGCAGTAAAATTGTCTCGCTTTTGTTCCCCAGGCTCCGTTTTAACGTTATAAACCCAAACGTTATCATACATCAGGAATCGGTACCGGCTTTTCTAACACTCACCCGTTTCCCGGAATTATTCTTCTTCATCCTGGAGGCTGACAGGCTGCCGTAGCAAACCCCGACTCCCGAGTTTTACTGTAGCTCCGTATTGACATACACTCGTACCACAGCGGAAGTTTTACTGTTGCTCCGCACGTTTCTTATCGCCACCGAGCTGACTCGTCGGTGTACCGGACGGACGGGCCGGGTCTATGTGTTAGCGATGTTGAACTCCGTGGTGACCCGGGGTGTCTCTACTCTGCACCGCCCACTCCCGCACGAATCCTCGGTCCGGCTCCTGCGCCGCCCGACGCTCCCTACCGGACAGACTGGGACTGGTGGTGTGAACCGGGAGTCGCTTCATATCATGCTGTATATAGTCTGATAATAACAGTTAACATTAACGTCCTATCTTTAGAAACGTGCTGTACAAGGGCTCTCCAAGACATGCCCATACTGACAGAACAGAAATATACAATTTGAAGGAAATTGTTCTAATACACAGACAAACAGTCCATAATAAAACTTGATATAAACAGTAACTTATTATAACTGTCTTATTTAGACTGCTCTTAAATTAAAATGGTGAGAATAATTCTCAAAGTCATGACCACAAAACTACACAAAAAATAAAAATTCAAGGTTAAAATCTGTAACTCAAACCCGTCTCAGTACAGTGGATCAAAAAGGATGCTCTAATAAAAATGTTAGGATACTTTAGTACTTAACTCTCTGACACAAGTAATTCATTCACTATCGTTAACATACCCAACATTGAATGTAAGGTTCTATCACATCAACTACACACTACACACACACACACAACACACTCCACTCCATCATGATCTGGTACGTAAACTTCTATCTATTAGGTTAGATGGGGTTATACCTGAGGAGGGGGTCCTACTAACTGACATGTACTACTACTACTACTACTACTATGTCTAGTACTATCTATACTAATAATCTACTCATATACTACTTTTAACACTATCTACTGACTATACTACTATTAGTACTATTATTACTGCTACTACTACTAATACTACTATAACTACTACTATAGCTAGCTAGACATAGTGATTCTGAGGAGATCCTCTCAGCAGGAATCTGACTGAAGTCTGGTTGGATCTAATCTGGAGGTGGTGGCAGATGTTGACAGGAGGCTGATCTGAAATCTGTCATGCATCGTCCATATTGTGGCCAAACTGGGTCAGAGGGATTGAACCTCGCCTGACAGCAGGTCAGCTAACTATCTGATCATCCACTGAAACCATTGGAGACATGACAGCACATGTTTCCACTGAAAGGTTCTTCAAAGGATCTTCAGTAAAGAACACAGAAGAGCTCCATGCTGCTGTTAGTCCTGGAATCCAACAGTTCAGATACTCAGCTACATGCACTGATCCTGCATCAGTCCTCCAGGAACCGCTAGGGCTATTCTCCCTAATGAGGAAGCCCAAGGTGCTTATTGGATCTTAGAGGAACTGCTGGTGAACCTGTAGTTTTGAGAGTGTAGTGTGAAGGTCAGATCTGGTCTTCTCTCAACCTACCAGCAGTAGATGTTCAGCTTCTAAACCAGTTTATCCCACATTTAAACTAATCCAGGATATGGTTTAAACTGGTCCATCCTACTACTACTACTACTAGTTATACTACTACTACTATAACTATTACTACTACTACTACTAAACCCTAACCCTTGCTGTTAAGGTGTTACACCATGATTAATGTGAATAGAATCCATAATGTTAATATTAATAACTAAGAAGTAACACAAGTGGAGGCAGCATTGCTGCGTGCCTGGCAGACATCCTACCCTGACCCTTCCTCTTCAAGAAACACTACCCTGACCCTTCCTCTTCTAGAAACACTACCCTGACCCTTCCTCTTAAAGAAACACTACCCTGACCCTTCCTCTTCAGGAAACACTACCCTGATCCTTCCTCTTCAAGAAACACTACCCTGACCCTTCCTCTTCCAGAAACACTACCCTGACCCTTCCTCTTCAGGAAACACTACCCTGATCCTTCCTCTTCAAGAGACACTACCCTGACCCTTCCTCTTCAAGAAACACTACCCTGACCCTTCCTCTTCTAGAAACACTACCCTGACCCTTCCTCTTCTAGAAACACTACCCTGACCCTTCCTCTTCCAGAAACACTACCCTGACCCTTCCTCTTCTAGAAACACTACCCTGACCCTTCCTCTTCCAGAAACACTACCCTGACCCTTCCTCTTCAAGAGACACTACCCTGACCCTTCCTCTTCAAGAGACACTACCCTGACCCTTCCTCTTCAAGAAACACTACCCTGACCCTTCCTCTTCTAGAAACACTACCCTGACCCTTCCTCTTCCAGAAACACTACCCTGACCCTTCCTCTTCAAGAGACACTACCCTGACCCTTCCTCTTCCAGAAACACTACCCTGACCCTTCCTCTTCAAGAAACACTACCCTGACCCTTCCTCTTCTAGAAACACTACCCTGACCCTTCCTCTTCAAGAAACACTACCCTGACCCTTCCTCTTCTAGAAACACTACCCTGACCCTTCCTCTTCAAGAGACACTACCCTGACCCTTCCTCTTCAAGAAACACTACCCTGACCCTTCCTCTTCTAGAAACACTACCCTGACCCTTCCTCTTCAAGAAACACTACCCTGACCCTTCCTCTTCAGGAAACACTACCCTGATCCTTCCTCTTCAAGAGACACTACCCTGACCCTTCCTCTTCAAGAAACACTACCCTGACCCTTCTTCTTCAAGAAACACTACCCTGACCCTTCCTCTTCAAGAGACACTACCCTGACCCTTCCTCTTCAAGAAACACTACCCTGACCCTTCCTCTTCCAGAAACACTACCCTGACCCTTCCTCTTCAGAGAACACTACCCTGACCCTTCCTCTTCAAGAAACACTACCCTGGCCCTTCTTCTTCAAGAAACACTACCCTGACCCTTCCT
>JAXDDX010000170.1:360000-382500 GCA_034670405.1 Hoplostethus atlanticus
CTTGGTGGGCGATGGATGACACGTTGACCACGCGGCTGGGGGCGGAGCTCTTCAGCTTCGGCAGCAGCAGATTGGTCAGCAGGAAGTGGCCCAGATGATTGACAGCCAGCTGGGTCTCAAAGCCATCCTCTGTCAGCCACTTAGGACACATCATCACACCTACAGACAGGTAGACAGGTAGAGTGACAGATGGGAACAGAAACCGGTAGAGAGACAGGTAGAGACAGACAGCTAGACAGGTAGATTAAATCAACAATGTGTGTCTTTGGGGCTCCATGGGCCCCTGCTGTAGCTGACCTCTGACCTTCCTTTGGAGGGGGTGAGAGAAATGACTATGGCCCAATCCCAGTGTCCCCCCTAAGGCCTGAACCCTGAACCCTCACTGACTTAACTGACGTCACCTGGTAAGTGCTTGAGTGTGAGAGGCTGCAAGGGCTCCAGATTGTATAAATAGGAATGGGACAGCACTTTGCGACATATCGCGTTACCTTGACGACACCAAAACATGTTACGTACGATTGTGGGTTTGGGGCTTCGGCTCCAGCCCCGACCCCGGGTTTTCCCGGTGTTTCTACCTCCCTTGTGTCTCCACCTCCCCTGTCTGTCTCTGTCTGTCTGTGGGTGTGGCTCCCTCTCCTGGCCTTCCCTCCACACCTGTCGTCTATCTACTCATCAGCCCAGCAGTACATATACCCCGGCTCGTCAACCACTCGTCGCCAGATTGTTCCGCCAACTACCGTGATCCCCTGAACGCCTCCTTTCTTGTGGCTCCTCGCCGCTACCCACCAGCCTACCTGCCCCAGCTCCATCCAGCCCAGCCTCTGCACTCCTCACCATCCCATCTCCTGCTTCTCCATTAAACCATTTCTTCCTACTGCCTTGTCGTGGTCTGCATTCTGGGTCCTATAACAACTGCAATCCCTGACATGACGTTTTTTACTTTCTTCACGACCAAGGCACTTAAGGGACCGACTGCCTGATCTGAACGTCTTCCAGGCTCTTGCCTTACAGAGTGGACGAGAGGTGATTGTCAAATAATCAATTTACTTGTTTTGTCAAAACAGCATCATTAAGCAAAGATGAAAAGAAATGGTTCATGAATAAACATTTGTCCTTCCATTTGTTTACTGTTTTTTTAAAACGCTTCCGGGCTTCCCCTGGTAACCTCGTATTCAACGTCACAACGCTATGAACTGTGGGTAATTCCCTCAGCCAAAGTTTGCAGAAATGCGGACTTACGGAAAGTGTGCATAAAGGGCTCAAAAGGTCTGAGAGAGAGAGAGAGAGAGAGAGAGAGAGACCTCATGCACTTGACGATTTGACAGTGGGACAGCCCTAAACCTTCGCGGACTTAGGAACGCGCCTCAAAGTCCATGAGTCCGTGAGTGTAAACAAATGGAAGGACAAATGTTTATTCATCAACCATTTATTTAAATTTTTGCTTGATGATGCTGTTTTGACAAAACGAGTCAATTGATTATTTGACAATCACCTCTCGTCCACTCTGTAAGGCAAGAGCCTGGAAGACGTTCAGATCAGGCAGTCGGTCCCTTAAGTGCCTTGGTCGTGAAGAAAGTAAAAAATGGAAAATAAAAAGTCCCAAACCCACAATCGTACATAAAAAAAATGTGGTGTTGTCAAGGTAACGCGATATGTCACAAAGTGCTGTCCCATTCCTATTTATACAATTTCGAGCCCTTGCAGCCTCTCACACTCAAACACTTACCAGGTGACGTCAGTTAAATCTGTGAGGGTTCAGGGTTCAGGCCTTAGGGGGGACATTGGGATTGGGCCAATTTCCCTACAGTGAGAATAGAGGCTTTCAGGTGATGTAACATCGCCCCCTCTGGCGGCCAACAGAATTGAATCTTCATGGTTAATTTCTGTCTGTTTCTACTGAACTGATCATTTCATCACTGATACATCTGATTGATTTAGTGTTTAGATCATGTAGCTTGTTAGCTAGCTAACCATAGTATCTGGTCAGCTAACCATCACTGTCTTGTTGTTAACACATCTGGTTAGCACACTAGCTAACATATCTAGTAGAAGCTAGCGTTAGCAGTGGCTAGTAGTCCCATGTTACCAGTAACTAAACTAGCCTGCTGGCTAGTTAGCTAGCTACCAGTTAGTTCAGGTTAACTAGCTGACTCTTCTCCAGCTCCAACTCAGAGTGTTTTGGAGTAGAGACTAGGGCTAAAGACAAGACAGTTTACTGAGTCACAGTAACCTACATATTTACTATTATCATTATCATTAGCGTGAGCATTATTATTATTAGATTACCAGCGTTGTTGATGAGGATGTCAAGTCGCTCCTCACTGGCCAAGAAATCTTTGGCGAACTGGCGGACGGAGTAGAGCGAGGCCAGGTCCAGGTGACGGATCACCACGTTACCATTTCCTGTCGAATGCCGGATCTCCTCTGCCGCCTGCTCCGCCCGCATCAGATCCCGACATGCCATCACCACCCTGGCTCCTGGAACAACAATTCAGTCGCAGCCCAACACACACACACACACACGCACACACACACATGCACACATGCACACACACACACACAGTGTGATCAGACAGGAAGCCTTAATCCCGTAATCGGCTCATATGGTTCCAGCCTCTCTGAGGTTTACCTAGCAATACCATGACCTCTCACCTCTGATGATGTCATCAAGCCTGTCAGCTATCTCATTGCCCCGTGGTGGGGGGGGGGGGGTATTTGAAACACTTTAAAAACACTAAGTATTTAAAAACCTGATGATTGCATTCGCAAAATGTTATAACCAGTTGGTCTTTAGGTTGCTGCTAACATAGACTAGACTGTGGTAGCACAGTGTTGTTGGAACTAAGAGTCTCTCTGAACTAAACAGAGTTACACACTAACCAAGCAACCACACAAGGTCTAATATACTGTGGCAGACTGAGAAACTGTGGGAAAGGACTACATTTCCCAGCAGACAAGAGCCAGTCGGCCATCGGTGAGCTGATTACCTCACCAAGACGACCAAGAGGAGAGACCAGCCAGGGAGGCTGATGAAGGTTCTCCTGATAGATTTGATTTCTGGTGGTAACTCTGAGATTGTAATTTAATTCTAAGTATTATTTTGTTTGAATCCTGTGTATAGTGTGATCTGTGCCAGGATCGCACACCTGGCTTTTCCTGAGGTGCCACAAGAACCAGGCTAGAACCAGTTGACTATCTGAACCAGGTTGTTGTGGTGTGTCTGTAGATCATCCAGTAACGTTCTCAGTAAAAGTGATCAGTGTGATCAGGTAGATTTGTCTCCAAATGTAGGTTACTGTGACTCAGTAAACTGTCTTGTCTTTAGCCCTAGTCTCTACTCCAAAACACTCTGAGTTGGAGCTGGAGAAGAGTCAGCTAGTTAAATGATCAGTTCAGTCAGAAACAGACAGAAATTAACCATGAAGATTAAATTCTGTTGAAATGGACAGAAACACCATTAGCTGTTCACAGAGGTGAGGACCTCCAACATGGCCGCCAGAGGGGGGCGGGCTAGAGAATCTGAAAGCCATCTATTGTACCTCTGTGTGCCAGGTCCCGGCTGGTCTCCTTGCCGATGCCAGTGTTGGCTCCAGTGATCAGCACCGTCTTCCCATCCAGACGCACCGAACAGCGACACACTCCACCTGCAATCCACCGCCTCAGCACCACCACACCTACAGCACACACACACACACACACACACACACACACACCAGCAGAAGCTACCGTAACCATGGCAACAACAACAGTATACCAGTAGAAGACTCCAGGAGCCGATACTACGAAGCTGGATTAAGGGTTAGCGAGGTAACTTCCAGGGTTTTCGGTGTCACGATGGTGGCTTACTTTTTTACTGGAGTATGTTGCCGTAGCAACTTATGCTATAGCAATTTAACTGCCATAGCAACCATAGCAATTTACGCTATGGCGGCATACAATCAACATACAATCAATTTTATGTGAACGTGCACATATCTCCAGTGGGAGCAGCCTGGGTTGAGTTAGCGAGTTGATAACCACCGTTGTGGTACCGGTTAGACGTGATTGCGGTTGTTAGGGTAACTGAAACCAGCTAGCGCACAGATATGTTGAATTTCCTGAACTAGCAATTAAGATGGATTATGGGTTAGCAAGGTAACCAGGCTTAATCCAGGGTTTCTGGAAGGTGGTTTACTTTTTACCGGAGTATTATTCTCGACAGTGGGGCCAAACCCACCACACATGTTTTTTCTTCACGATGCATCTCGGAGACGTTTCTACAACAATATATTAAAAATGCACCCAAATGCACTGTGGGGAAAATTACCTAATTTGCATAAATTCAATATGGCTGCCAAATTACTAAACCAGGGTTTAGTTCGCCACGCAAGAGCTTCTACATGAGGTTGTACCAGGTTGTACCAGGTTGTACCAGGTTGTATAGCGTTTAAAAAGCATACATAACACACGTTTAAAAAGCAGGAAGCTATTAAAAAGGGTAAAGATGATTGGACACAATATTAATACTCTGCAGGAGTATTTTTGTTATTTAACAATCTAAGAAAAGTTTTGGAATGATGAACAAAATATGCAATAAGCTTCTTAGTAATAGAAATCCATCAGAAGGAAAAGTAACAACTGTGTGGCTCCAATATGGATGCCAAAATACTCCACAGGACGTTACAGACATTCAATGAAAGAGTTGCTTCTGACTCCTTGAGTGACAGAAATATACTGTATTTAAAACTGTATTTTATACTGTATTTTAAACTGCTGTATTTATTGATCTGCTGTGTCATCAGTAGGTTTTGTTGCTGTAATTATCAGTTTCACACACACAGTGATCAATAAAGTTTGATCGCCTCTAATCTAAACATCTAATGCCTGTCTCCCAACCGGACCAGACAGACAGGTAACGTGTCTTACAGAGGAGCGTCAGTCCGACCGCAGCGCCGTACCGGAGCAGCGCCGACCGTCCCGTGTCCCCGTCCTCCGGTACCGAGCCCCCGGGCCAGGGCAAGACCCAGAACCCGCCGAAATCCGCTCTCATCTGGGCGAATATTGCAGGGCCAGTCCGCCAGAGACCGAGCCGCTCAGGACGGGTCGGTCTGCAGATTAGCAGCAGATTATGGATGGAAGGAAGGAGTTTTACCCTGCATGGCTGGTCCAGGATCAGCCACAGAAACACAACCTGCAGTCCAGCACATGGACAGGCTGCATGAAAATCAGTTAGAACGTAATGCAATGTGAGTAAGGATACATAGGAAGGATAGAAGGATACAAGGATACAAGGAAAGGAAGGAAAGGATCAAGTTTCGACTTTCTTTATTAATTAACTAATAATAACTTATTATTAAACTTAAATAATTAAATTACAGTTCTCATTTCCTTTGAAATAAAACTTGTTTTCTGTTCTGCTGCTGAGCGTGCTCGTGCTCGTGTGTGTGTGTGTGTGTGGTTAGCCCCTACTGGTAATATTTTCATTATTTCAATTTTCCTCTTGAATGAGACACTTTGTGTTTTATTTGTGTTTTTTATTCAACGTGGTGGTGAGTTTTATGTCCGTTATTTTAATCTTTTGTTTCTTCGTGTTTCAGTTCTTTTTTATTTATTTATTTATTTATTATTATTTTTAAGGTTTCTGGTTCATTTTCTCCTCATGACGTCATTTTCTGGAGCCAGCCTGCCAGGAAAACAAAATGGCTCCATGCTTTCAGTGTTTTGGCGTTTTGGCGCCTCATGATATGAATATTGATTATTTATTGGACTCATATGATTTGTTGTGATTGATCCCGCGGGTATTACAGCACCAGCGAGTCAAACACACTAGAATTGTTGTTTTAAACACATTTAGTGAGAAACCCGCAGCTCCGAGCAGCAGGCTGGACATGATTTCCTGAAATTTGTTCCGAACCAATCAGAAACCGCGCTGCGTGAACAGGAACTGACGTATATGTAGTTTGCCCCAATCCGAGCTGCTGATGGGCGACACGGAAGACCCGCCCTCCTGTGCGTCTCATGGAAGCGAGCGCGCCTGACCCGTGCCGGTTTGTCCATCCGAGCAGCAGCGCGGCTCCCGGCTGAAGGACTGACCGTAAGAACCGGCGGGAGACCCGACGAAGACCCGCCCGCTCGGTTCAGTCATCCAGGTAACAGCTAGTGCCAGTGCGGCGGCGCAGACAGAAACCAAACGCACCTCGGTGTGTTGGCTGCAGCAAGCGGTGCTAGTTGTGTCTGCTGTGTTTCATTGTGTGTGTGTGTGTTCTGTGTTCTGTGTTCTGTGATCTGCCTGGTTTCAGTAACAAGATTCAAGATTCAAGAACTTTATTTGTCACATACACACACGGGGTGTGCAGTGAAATGAAAAAGTGGCAATGCTCAACAGGAATGTGTAAAGAACAAAATAACAGGTTCACACTATTTACAATAAAAAACCAACACAATATTTACAGTAAGAGCACTATAAAAATATAGTAATATGAGAAATTGTATGTATGTAATATAATATAAATTATGTGTAGTCGTTACCTGTGTGTGTGTGTGTGTGTGTGTGAGTGAGTGTGTGCATAAGAGGGGCAGTGTGTGTGTCTTGGTGGGGGTCCTGGTGAGGTCAGAGTTCACAGTCCTGATGGCCTGAGGAAAGAAACTCCGTCTCAGTCTCTCTGTTTTGGCAGCGTGACTACGGAGGCGCTTGCCTGACCGCAGCAGCTGAAACAGTCCGTTGTTGGGGTGGTGAGGATCCTTCATGATCCTGCAGGCTCTGGTTCTGCACCTCCTGGTGTACAAGTCCTGCAGGGTGGGGAGTGTAGTTCCAATAGATCCCAGTGATCTGCCTGGTTTCAGTAACCTTCCTGATCCCAGTGATCTGACTGGTTTAAACAACATTCCTGATCCCAGTGATCTGCCTGGTTTCAGTAACATTCCTGATCCCAGTGATCTGCCTGGTTTCATAACCTTCCTGATCCCAGTGATCTGACTGGTTTCAGTAACCTTCCTGATCCCAGTGATCTGACTGGTTTAAACAACGTTCCTGATCCCAGTGATCTGACTGGTTTCAGTAACCTTCCTGATCCCAGTGATCTGACTGGTTTAAACAACGTTCCTGATCCCAGTGATCTGATTGGTTTCAGTAACCTTCCTGATCCCAGTGATCTGCCTGGTTTCAGTAACCTTCCTGATCCCAGTGATCTGACTGGTTTAAACAACGTTCCTGATCCCAGTGATCTGCCTGGTTTCAGTAACCTTCCTGATCCCAGTGATCTGCCTGGTTTCAGTAACCTTCCCGATCCCAGTGATCTGACTGGTTTAAACAACGTTCCTGATCCCAATGATCTGACTGGTTTCAGTAACCTTCCTGATCCCAGTGATCTGACTGGTTTCAGTAACCTTCCTGATCCCAGTGATCTGCCTGGTTTCAGTAACCTTCCTGATCCCAGTGATCTGACTGGTTTAAACAACGTTCCTGATCCCAGTGATCTGACTGGTTTCAGTAACCTTCCTGATCCCAGTGATCTGACTGGTTTAAACAACGTTCCTGATCCCAGTGATCTGCCTGGTTTCAGTAACCTTCCTGATCCCAGTGATCTGACTGGTTTCAGTAACCTTCCTGATCCCAGTGATCTGACTGATTTAAACAACATTCCTTATCCCAGTGATCTGCCTGGTTTCAGTAACCTTCCTGATCCCAGTGATCTGCCTGGTTTCAGTAACCTTCCTGATCCCAGTGATCTGACTGGTTTAAACAACGTTCCTGATCCCAGTGATCTGACTGGTTTCAGTAAACTTCCTGATCCCAGTGATCTGCCTGGTTTCAGTAACCTTCCTGATCCCAGTGATCTGACTGGTTTAAACAACGTTCCTGATCCCAGTGATCTGCCTGGTTTCAGTAACCTTCCCGATCCCAGTGATCTGCCTGGTTTCAGTAACCTTCCCGATCCCAGTGATCTGCCTGGTTTCAGTAACCTTCCTGATCCCAGTGATCTGACTGGTTTAAACAACATTCCTGATCCCAGTGATCTGACTGGTTTCAGTAACCTTCCTGATCCCAGTGATCTGCCTGGTTTCAGTAACCTTCCTGATCCCAGTGATCTGACTGGTTTCAGTAACCTTCCTGATCCCAGTGATCTGCCTGGTTTCAGTAACCTTCCTGATCCCAGTGATCTGACTGGTTTAAACAACGTTCCTGATCCCAGTGATCTTACTGGTTTCAGTAACCTTCCTGATCCCAGTGATCTGACTGGTTTAAACAACGTTCCTGATCCCAGTGATCTGACTGGTTTCAGTAACCTTCCTGATCCCAGTGATCTGCCTGGTTTCAGTAACCTTCCTGATCCCAGTGATCTGACTGGTTTCAGTAACCTTCCTGATCCCAGTGATCTGACTGGTTTAAACAACATTCCTGATCCCAGTGATCTGCCTGGTTTCAGTAACCTTCCTGATCCCAGTGATCTGCCTGGTTTCAGTAACCTTCCTGATCCCAGTGATCTGACTGGTTTCAGTAACCTTCCTGATCCCAGTGATCTGCCTGGTTTCAGTAACCTTCCTGATCCCAGTGATCTGACTGGTTTCAGTAACCTTCCTGATCCCAGTGATCTGCCTGGTTTCAGTAACCTTCCTGATCCCAGTGATCTGACTGGTTTAAACAACGTCCTGATCCCAGTGATCTGCCTGGTTTCAGTAACCTTCCTGATCCCAGTGATCTGACTGGTTTAAACAACGTTCCTGATCCCAGTGATCTGCCTGGTTTCAGTAACCTTCCTGATCCCAGTGATCTGACTGGTTTCAGTAACCTTCCTGATCCCAGTGATCTGACTGGTTTAAACAACATTCCTGATCCCAGTGATCTGCCTGGTTTCAGTAACCTTCCTGATCCCAGTGATCTGACTGGTTTCAGTAACCTTCCTGATCCCAGTGATCTGCCTGGTTTAAGACAACCTTCCTGATCCCAGTGATCTGACTGGTTTAAACAACGTTCCTGATCCCAGTGATCTGCCTGGTTTCAGTAACCTTCCTGATCCCAGTGATCTGCCTGGTTTCAGTAACCTTCCTGATCCCAGTGATCTGACTGGTTTAAACAACGTTCCTGATCCCAGTGATCTGACTGGTTTCAGTAACCTTCCTGATCCCAGTGATCTGCCTGGTTTCAGTAACCTTCCTGATCCCAGTGATCTGACTGGTTTAAACAACGTTCCCGATCCCAGTGATCTGCCTGGTTTCAGTAACCTTCCCGATCCCAGTGATCTGCCTGGTTTCAGTAACCTTCCCGATCCCAGTGATCTGACTGGTTTAAACAACCTTCCCGATCCCAGTGATCTGACTGGTTTAAACAACCTTCCTGATCCCAGTGATCTGCCTGGTTTCAGTAACCTTCCTGATCCCAGTGATCTGCCTGGTTTCAGTAACCTTCCTGATCCCAGTGATCTGACTGGTTTAAACAACCTTCCTGATCCCAGTGATCTGACTGGTTTAAACAACCTTCCTGATCCCAGTGATCTGACTGGTTTAAACAACGTTCCTGATCCCAGTGATATGCCTGGTTTCAGTAACCTTCCTGATCCCAGTGATCTGCCTGGTTTCAGTAACCTTCCTGATCCCAGTGATCTGCCTGGTTTCAGTAACCTTCCTGATCCCAGTGATCTGACTGGTTTAAACAACGTTCCTGATCCCAGTGATCTGACTGGTTTCAGTAACCTTCCTGATCCCAGTGATCTGCCTGGTTTCAGTAACCTTCCTGATCCCAGTGATCTGACTGGTTTAAACAACGTTCCTGATCCCAGTGATCTGCCTGGTTTCAGTAACCTTCCCGATCCCAGTGATCTGCCTGGTTTCAGTAACCTTCCCGATCCCAGTGATCTGACTGGTTTAAACAACCTTCCCGATCCCAGTGATCTGACTGGTTTCAGTAACCTTCCTGATCCCAGTGATCTGCCTGGTTTCAGTAACCTTCCTGATCCCAGTGATCTGCCTGGTTTCAGTAACCTTCCTGATCCCAGTGATCTGACTGGTTTAAACAACCTTCCTGATCTCTCCTGGATCCAGGGAGAGTCAGTCCACTGGATCCAGCCTACGCCTCCCCCTCCCCCCAGCCTGCCATACATCCCTGTTACAGGACAGAAACACACTGATGGTGTGACTCGTGGTGACTGGAGGTCGAAGTTCACCGTCTCACCGCAGATCGTAGCGCTGAATACGATGTGTCTGTTTCCATAGCAACATGGACACTGAACTATTTATGGAGTGTGAGGAGGAGGAGCTGGAGCCATGGCAACAGGTTGACGACAACGTGGAGGAAGACGAGGTGGACTTCATCGACTCCTACGGTGACCCTGGTAAGCACAGCAACCACTGCCATGGAAACACGCTGGTCTGATCCTGGTTCCCACTGGTCTGATCCTGGTTCCCACTGGTCTGATCCTGGTTCCCACTAGTCTGATCCTGGTTCCCACTGGTCTGATCCTGGTTCCCACTGGTCCTGGGACAGCATTAACAGACCATGAAGGTCATTGAAGCACTGACTTGAATCAGGGCCACAGTGGAGGTTCAGTTCCTAGTTGTAAACACACACACACACACACACACACACACACACACACACACACACACACACACACACACCCACACCCTGTGAAGTGCTCTAAAACCTGTCTGTCTGTCTGTCTGTCTGTCTGTCTAGTGGAGGATTCTCCGTCTCCTCTTCCGGCCTCTGAGACTCCACCCCCCAGAACCCCGCCCACCACAACACCCACTGCTCCGACAGGTGAGTGTGTGAGTGAGTGAGTTTGTGGTCTTAACTATATCAGATAAACTCTGAAGCATCACTTCCTGCTGTCTTCTGATTGGTTCATGAGGGGGTCATGACCCCTGTCTGTCCTCTCCGTCCTCAGCTCCATCTTTACCCACAGTGAGCATATCCTCCCCAGTAGTCCCCTGGCCACCTGCCCCCTCCGGGCCCCTGGTGCCACCAGGCATGGCCCAGGTCCCGCCCCTTATCCTGACCCAGACGCCCAATGGGACCTTCCTCCTCCCAGCAGCCCCTGGGCCAGGCAACGCCCCACCCATCCTCGTCACCGCCCAGGTAGACAAAAAGAGCGTCCCTCTGCCACCTCCTTTACATTGAGGTAAATTAGGAGTTACTGCAAGGAGGATGGAAAGTAGTAGTAGTAGTAGTAGTAGTAGTAGTAGTAGTGGTGTTAGTAGTAGTGGTAGTAGTGGTAGTAGTAGTAATGGTAGTAGTAGTAGTGGTGTTAGTAGTAGTGGTAGTAGTAGTAGTAGTAGTAGTAGTGGTGTTAGTAGTAGTGGTAGTAGTAGTAATGGTAGTAGTGGTAGTGGTAGTAGTGGTGGTGGTGGTGGTGGTAGTAGTAGTAGTAGTAGTAGTAGTGGTAGTGGTGGTGGTAGTAGTAGTCATAGTAGTAGTAGTGGTGGTGGTAGTAGTAGTCATAGTAGTAGTAGTAGTGGTGGTAGTAGTGGTAGTAGTAGTGGTGTTAGTAGTAGTGGTAGTAGTAGTAGTAGTAGTGGTGGTGGTGGTGGTAGTAGTGGTAGTAGTGGTGGTGGTGGTGGTGGTGTTAGTGGTAGTAGTAGTCATAGTAGCAGTGGTGGTAGTAGTACTAGTTGGGGGAATGGTTTACACTCCTTATTTCTCGCTGCATAACTGTAAATCATGCATGTATAAAGCGGCATCAGCCTGGTGATGTCATGTGACGGTGGGCTGTGATGTCATGTGACGATGGGCTGTGATGTCATGTGACGATGCGTTGTGTCTGCAGGGCTTCCCGGTCCAGACCGTTGTGAACCCCGTCACCCAGCTGGTCCTGAACCTGCAGCCAGGCCAGACCGTCCAGCCGCTCACCTTGATCCAGTGTAAGACCCAGGTTCAGCCCACCCTGCTGAAGTGTCCTTGAGCAAGACACTGAATCCTACCAGCTCCAGACCCCTGACCCCTGACCTTTGACCCCTGACCTCTGACCCCCGAGGAGAAGAGGAAGAGAATTTCAATACAGAAACACAACTGCAGCTTACAGTGTAACATACAGTAACATCAGTACACAGCCAGGGTTGATGGTCCTATTCCCTAGAGCAAGGCACTACCGCTGCAGGGTTGATGGTCCTATTCCCTAGAGCAAAGCACTACCACTGCAGGGTTGGGGGTTCTATTCCCTAGAGCAAGGCACTACCGCTAGAGGGTTGATGGTCCCATTCCCTAGAGCAAGGCACTACCACTGAAGGGTTGATGGTTCTATTCCCACTGACATCCATCCTAAAGTGTTTTAATGGATCTGAATGATAAACTGGTCATGCTGCTGTTTTCCCATCAGCCCCGTTAAGCCAGTTGGTACGACCCGGTCTGGGGGTGTCCCAGGTCCTTCCCCAGGGCCCGGCCATCCAGACCAGACCCGCCTCCCCGGTCGGTCCCGGCCGCCCCAGCTCCGGCTTCACCACCCTGCAGATCCCTGCCACCCTCACCATCCGGACCAACCCGCCGGCCCCAGCAGGTCAGTCTGGAGACTGGTTGTTCTGGTCTGGTGGACTGGTTGTTCTGGTGGACCCAGTGAACTTGGGTTCTGATTCTAATTGGTCTGATCTCTGTGTTTCCAGTCAACCTCCAGATGACCCAGGTGGGCGGGGCCAAACCTCTTAAACCTGCCGGCTTTCCTGCCCATCCCTCCGGCTCGGCCAATGGAGTTGCCAAAGCCACGCCACCATTCCCCAGCAGCGGTAACGGTAGTATACAATACTATACAGTACTAATGCAGGACGGATGCAGTACAAATACATGAAGGAGGGCTGTCGTCATGGTTACCACTATCCATGTCATTGTTGCCTGGTCCAGCAGCTCCTGGGCCCGCCCCCTCAGCTGTGACCCGCGGGCTGACCCCGGCCCCCCCGGCCCCCACCCCCCCCAAGGTGGTGATGAGTGTGGAGGATTTCTACTACGGGACGTTTGAAGGGAACGTCAGCCTCAGAGGACCGAAGCCTCCGGGAGCCAAACTCTCCATCTTCAAATGTCAGATCTGCTTCCACCAGGCAGAGGACAACCTGAGGTAGCAGAGAAAGGCACTGACACCGCAGGGTTGGGGGTTCGATTCCCTGTGTAGCTCAGTGGGCAGAGCAGGGCACTAACATGAAATCAGGTGAACTATGGATCAGCTGCCGTGTTCGTTTGTCTGTCATGTGATGTCTGATGAAGGGGGGTGCGCTGCAACAGGTCAAAATTAAAACTTGAATACTCATATCTCCCATGAGTTGGAATGACATGAAATGTGCTGACATATCCAACTATCCTGCCATGTTGGTTCTTCCACCATTATGAGCCTCTGGAAAAGGCTTGTTTATATATTCACTGATTGGCCAACGGCTGACTGCATCATTTGGACATTTAACCAATAGGGGGCACCACAAAAGACTGGCAGACGATGTGGACGGTCCTACATAATGTATTTGGAGCGTTGCATAACAGACTGAACCTTTGACCTTTTTCATATGTAGAAGTTGTTCCTGATTGGTCCAGAGGACGACGACGTTATGGAAGAGTCTTCAGGTGGAATTCTTTTATTCAAGCAACTGCAGGAAGTGAACTGAAAATAAGATAAATTCTGTATCGGTCATGTAACTAAGGCGACGTCTACATGATTGGCTATTCAACTTGAGGTTACGTTCATACTTTCTTATTGGTTATGATCTTGTTTCTGAGGCAGAAGAAGACGATAGTTCCAGGGTTCAGCCCTTCGACAGCATCGTCCTGGTTTCACATTTAGTTCTGTTGTAAATGTTGGACATGTTACATCTGGTTGTCAGGGTGGAGAGTCAGACAGCAGGCAGGTTGTCCTTCCGTCCCTCCGTCTGTCTGCTGCCCCACAGTTAGATGGAGGAACAGCAACAGGCTAGCAGGCTAATGACTGCTAACAGGCTAGCAGGATATGGGGCTAGCAGGCTAATGGGCTGCTAACAGGCTATGGGGCTAGCAGGCTAGGAGGCTAGCAGCGCTGTGCAGTCCTAGAAAAGTCTGCAGGTTTTGAATACAACCAGCAGGACATCATCTGTGTTTATATGCACATGCATGTGTGTCCTTGCACTTTATATATGTGTGTGTGTGTGTGTGTGTGTCCGTGTCCAGGATGATGCAGCACATGTACCAACACTCAGAGTTTGTGGGAGGAGCAGGAGCAGCAGCAGGAGGAGGTGATGAGAGGAGGTGCTGTAAATATTGCTACCGACATTTCTCCTCTTCAGTGCAGCTGCAGAGCCACCAGGAGCAGGTCCATGGCCCCGCCCTCTCCTCCTGTAAGACCCAATCACATTTGCTGCCCACCTACACCACTGTCCTACTGCTCTATAGCTGTATGCTAACTTAGTGCTAACTGTGTCTGCCTGTCTGTCTCTCTCTCTGTCTGCCTGTCTGTCTCTCTCTCTCTGTCTGTCTGTCTGTCTGTATCTATGTCTGTCTCTCTCTCTCTGTCTCTCTCTGTGCCTGTCTGTCTCTCTCTCTGTCTGTCTGTCTGTATCTCTGTCTGTCTCTCTGTCTGTCTATCTCTCTGTCTGTCTCTCTGTCTCTCTCTGTCTCTCTCTCTGTGCCTGTCTGTCCCTCTCTCTCTGTCTGTCTGTCTGTATCTCTGTCTGTCTCTCTCTGTCTCTCTATCTGTCTGTCTGTCTCTCTGTCTGTCTGTCTCTCTGCCTGTCTGTCTCCCAGGTATGTGTCGTATCTGTGAGTGGGCGTTCATCAGCGAGCCAATCTTCCTCAACCACATGAAGTCGAACCACAAACCAGGAGAGATGCCGTACGTCTGCCAGGTCAGTGACCTCTGACCTGCTCTGACATCACCTGCTGAGACTCCTCCCCCTTCTGTTTTTATTTTATTGTAATGTCAGTGTACCCCCCCCCCCCAGGTCTGCTCCTACCGCTCCTCCTTCTACTCAGACCTCCTCCAGCACTTTGTCTCCTCCCACCGGGACTCCCGCTACCTGCTGTGTGTTTTCTGTCTGAAGGTCACCAGGAACCCCAGCAGCTACCAGCAGCACCTGCTGCGCCACCAGGTACACACACACACACACACACACACACACACACACACACACACACACACATACACACCTGTTCAGATCGATGGGGTTCATGAAAGAGTCAGATTGAAAGATCAGATTTAACCCAAACCATCGTCTCTCAGCAGCTTAAGTCCAAAATGTTGTTCTCGTTCTTCATCAACCATGTTGCTGTAACCCTCGTCTGTCCGTCCGCCTGCCCGTCTCTCCGTCTGTCTGTCTGTCTGTCTGTCTGTCTGTCTGTCTGTCTGTCTGTCTCTCCAGATCAACCAGGCCTTCCACTGCAACAAGTGTCGCCTCCAGTTCGTCTTCCTGAAGGACAAGATGCAGCACAAACTGGAAAACCATCGCAGCTTCCGCCGGCCAGCCCAATTGGAAGGACTGCCGCCGGGGGCAAAGGTCGAGTGGGGGGGGGGGGGGGGGGGGCGCTGTCATATTTATACATGTTAGTCATTTAGCTGACTGGTATCCAGAGAGGCTCCACCGAGGTCAACAGTAGAATAATTCCTACATCACCAATATTACAATAGTAAGGTCTGGGGTCAGAGGTCACAGAACCCTGATAATGGTGATCTGTATCCCGTGAATGATGATGATGGTAGAGAAGTGAGGGGAAGAGCAGCAGCAGGAGAGGTAGAAATGATAGAGAGTTTAATGATGTGGGAATGAAAAGGTTCACTTTTATTACAGGTGGCAGTAATTAAACCACCGGCCCACCAGGTGGCGCTACCTAACATATCCATGCAAAAGGACAGGAAGACGAATCACAGCTGATTATTAACTGCTGCTCTGATTCTGCCACAGAGCTGAATTTCATTTTGCTTTATTTAACCAATGTTTGAACTGGACTTCTTTATTTCTTTACTTTTATTGTCTGTTATTCATTTTGTAAAATGTGTGCAGTAAAATGCAGATTATACTACTAATACTACTAATTATTATTATAAGTAGTAGTAATTCTTGTCATTCTAATAATTGTTTATAATAATAATAATAATTTTATTAATTAATAAAATACGTTTCTGTGTCTCCAGGTGACCATCAGGACGTATGGGAAGATCAGGATCCAGCCTCCACCAGCAGGGGGCAGCATCCAGGCCTTCCAAAGCCCCGCCCCCCTCCTTGTCCAACCAACCAATATCCTGACAGATTCTCAGAAACAGACAATCCAGAAGAGACCTCTACTCCCCAAACTGCCCAGACCCCCCCACAAGAAACCTGTTGGCAAGAAGGTCCATGTCAAGAGGTCGGCCTCAGGAAGTCTTTATCTGTATAATAAATACACAGCATATGTAATAAATATTACTGAAGGGTGTACTAAGATGAAACACTTCAACTTACATTCTACTATTACAATTAGGGGGGTTCAAATAAAATAAAAAAAAGATTTTAAATAAATACACAGACAACAAAAGGAAAAAAGTCTTGGGGTGTAGGCAGGAGTTTCAAAATTAGATCAAAGATTGTAACTTGGTAACACTTAATAGTAACTACTATTGTGAACATCATTTAATCATTAATGTTAACAAGTCAACTAGTCAACGGTTTTATTTACAACTTTTATTATTTCCAGTTAAGCATTTGTAACTATGTTTTTGAAAACTGCTACAAATATTTTTTTATAAAGTGAGAAATGCCCAAAAATAATCAAAAAAGGAAAATGTCTTCAGGTAATACTTGGAAGCACCTGGAGACGTCAGTGTAGTAGGAAGGATCTGTGACATGGTTGTCTCTGGTCCGTCCAGCAGGGATGGCGGGGACAGACCGGTGTGTCTGGAGTGTGGTACCGACGCCTCGGACTTCCCCGGCCACTACCCGACCCACGTCCACTGTCTGCTCTGTCCATACAGCACCTGCTGCTCCAGAGCCTACGCCTCACACATGATCCAGTACGACAGCAGACACATGGACAGTTTAGCTCATTTGGCTTCCTTTCAATGTATTGACACAAACTGAAGCATGATGACAAACAAATCATTTTTCTTGATTCCAGCAACCATGTCCCACATTCAAAAGACGAACCACTTCCTCTGCACAGGCAGTCTCCTCCCTGGTAATCTTGTTTCTCTGGTCTCTGTAATGTTAAGTCTCCATATTCAGCTGTCGTATTTGTTTTCTAAATCTGGGGTTTCCTCTCCTCTCCAGCTCCTTCCTTCTGCAGTGTTCGCAGTGTGATTTCATCCCTCAAACTGGAGATCAGATGGCAGATCACCTGCTGCTGAATCCAGACCACAGCTCCAGTACATGCCAGCCCAGGAGTAGGTGTCTACAACATGCATGCATCCCACAAAATATGAGCACTTCATTTCCAAAATGCTATATACCTATTTTGGGGGGCATCGCCTGAATTTCTAATTCAATGTCTAAAATGTAGAGGATCCAGTCTGCAACACAGTCTCAACCAAGGATTTACATTGATACTACAATGATTTAAAAACTTCTTCATGTTGGATTGATTGATTGGCTGATTTATTGTAGTTAGGCAATTTAAGACTTTCCTTTATATGGTTTTCTGTCTTTTTTTCATAGGAAAGTTGTTTGTATGTTAAACAGCATGCAGTGTGTTTAGTATACAATACAGATGTACTCCTGACATTGGGTCACATATTCCTTTGTTCCAAGTTGCCTTATTGCTACATAAAGAAAAATGTTGCTGCTCTTGATGAATTTTCCATTTGTCACGTCTGGCTCTTAAATCAAGGAGGAGCTCAGAGGTTGCGACAGATCTAGTTTCCTCTTTATTTCTCCATTCCGGCCAGCTCCTGGCTTCAGCACAAGCTAAAGTAAATACAACTGACCTGATTGGAGGCTCAAGGACTGCTTCCTTGACGCCATTTGGTAATGGAAATGGAAGAACTGGTAAACAGCAGACAAAGAATGTGACAGTGTTTACAGAGTGGTGTTCCAAACTGCTATGTAGTTTTAGATACAAATCATAACCTGAAGTTCAACAGCTCTAAAACCAGCTATCCTTCAAAAAGTACCATCATTGGTTTTATTCTTTTTTTATAAACATTGTTAGAAAATGTGTAAGATGTTAAAAAAAAATTTAAAAAAAAATAATTAATTAATTAATTAATTAATTAATTAATTTAAAAAAGTCCCTCAGAAGGCTTAAAGTTCAATTCTCCCTCCTTCTCAGCCTACATTGAACCTGACATCCAGTTCTGCCATGATGAAGAACTTGACCGTTCAGAAGAGGAGGACCCAACCCGGAACGACGACTTGCCAGAACCTTCTTGGACTTCAGCAGATCACTGGAAACAGCCCATGGAGAGCGATCCAGAGAGCACAGAATTCACCGTTACCAGGTTCACACAGGATAGCGGGCCTTGCCATAACCTGCCCAAAAACAATGACGCCATTGACTTCTTCAACCTGCTCTTCCCCTCAGCGCTTGTGGAGCTGATCACCAACGAGACCAACGCCCACGCCAAGACCTGCCAGTTCCTGGGCACCTGTTCCCCAGACTGGAGCCCGGTCACTACCCATGAGATCAAAGGTTTCATTGGCCTAGTCATCCTGATGGGGATCCAGAACCTACCCGACCCATCCCACTACTGGTGCTGGAGTCAACACGACAACAGCTACACCTTCTACCGGGCAATGAGCTTCAGGCGCTTCAAGCAAATCGCTGTCAACATCCGCATGGGCAGTTTCACCACAGACGAGTGTCGCAGTACGAGTAATCCCAATGACTCGCTGCATATTTTCAGGCCCATGTTGGATATCCTGAGCAGTGCTATGTGGGATGCCTATCTACCCAACTGTTGCCTGACCATTGACAGGGCCCTGTTGCCCGGCCTAGAGGAAGAGGGACGCCACGTCAAGGGGAACCCCAAGACCCAGCCTCAGGTGTGGCTGCTCTGCGACTCCAAGTCTGGCTACTGCCACAGGTTCTCCATCCAGATGGGGGAGAAGATTCGCCAGGAGCCGGGCTTCAGTGTGGTACCCCAGCTGGTGGAGGGGCTGGAGGAGAAACACCACCAGCTCTATCTGGCTAGCTCTCTGACCTCTGTCCCGCTCATGCAGAAACTTCTGGACCAGGGCATCTACGCCTCCAGCTCCTTCCCTCCACAGAGTCCCATCCTGCCCAGGAAGCTGTGGGAGGAGGGCCAGCTGGAGAAAGCAGGGGAGTTTCTGCAGTGGCAGTTTGGCCCTCTGTTGGCCACCCGATGGAAGGATGCCAAAGAGATGGGCTGCCTGTCAACCAACGCAGCTCCTGGGCAACCAGACACTGTATGGAGGAGATCTCAGACCAAAGTGGCTGAGCTGGACCCCATCCAACGCCCCATGGCCTTCTGCCTGCTGCAGGAGAATATGCGAGGTGTTGACATCTGCAAGCAGCTGCTGGCCTGCAACCCGCTGGGAGGAGTTCCCCAGGACAGACACTGGCGCAGTCTCTTTTGGTTCCTGGTCAACCTGAGCATCGTTAATGCCTTCATTGTTCTGCGTGAGAGCCGCAAAGACAACCCTCCCCCCTGGGTGCAAGATGGCCTTTTCTCCCAGGTCAACTTCCGCAAACGGCTTGGCAACCAGCTGGCCAAGTGTGCCCAGAAATACTTTGAGACCATGGAGATCGCCAGTTCACGTGGGATGAGGGGTGAGGCAGCGGATGAACCAGTTAAACAAAGACACAGGATGACGAAGGTCAGCACCATCTCCAAGAGGTGCAGAAACTGTAATGTGAAGAACATTCGCCATGAGAGTGTGTATGGCTGTATCATCTGTAAAGTCAACTTGTGTAAGCAGCCAAGCTGCTTCTGGGAATTTCACAGCCTGTCACCCCTCAACAAAGGTCAGTTTTTTTAGAAATAAATGGTCCTAGTCAGTTATGTCCATGTATTTTTCCACTGAGTATTTTTCCACTGAGCTGTCCGGGCGGTAGAGCATGAGACTCAGTCTCAGGGTCGTGGGTTCCATCCCTACATAGTGTCAAGTACCTTTGTAAGTCGCTTTGGATAAAGGCGTCTGCCAAATGACTGTAATGTAATGTAACTTAACTTTGTGAAGTTGGTTTATTACTGATATAATTTACAGAGATACATGTAAAAAAAACAATTGAGACTGTACTGCTCTATTTCCCATCAAAAAATGAACATCCTTTTATGTTTTCAACAGGATCAACAAAAATTGGATTTGTCAGGGACAGAATAAGGTAGTACTTTCAATATTTAATGTAAAAGATTCCCTGTATTTTGTTTTTTCCCTGTATTTTATTTTATTTGTTGTTAATTTTGGAACATGCTTATTTGGCAGTGTTTTTTGGCATTAAGTGTTCCAATCTTGACTAAGATTTCCTTGAAATATTGTATTAATGCCACCTTGAGCAAAACATGAATTGATTTTTTTGACCTCTGCTATGTGAAGTTAAATCTAAATGTCTACATTCTGGTAGAAATTGCCCAGACAAGATATTTTAGTCTCAATAATCCCTGTTATAAATGCAAATTGTTGTTGATTGCTGTTTTTATCTCCCCTTTTCTGTCCTGCAGTGGAACAATTGAGCTGGAAGATGCTGATGACAACATGGATGAGGCAATGGCCCCTGTGGAGGATCTGGACTTTTCCGAAGATGAGAAAGTGGAGGAGCTTGATGAGATTCTGGCTGCTGAAGCAAGTGAAGACATTAAGCAAGATAAAGACGTTACAAAACCAACATCTCAGCCGGGATCAACAAGAGACCAAGCTCAGCCTCCAACCATTTTGCCAGTCATTAGAGAGCGTGAGGATTTCCTCACTGCCCGCCAGCTGAGGATCGCTTTGTTTGCTCTGTGTGATGGAATACGCCAGGCCTCTCAGGACTTCTCGACTGAACCTCAGCTCATCCAGGCCTGGCTGAAGGAGGGCAGGAAGCGGTTGAAAAGGGCTAAACAGGAACAGGATATCCATGCTGAGGGAGGGGAGCGCATGGTGGAATGGGTGCTAGCCATGCGTGAGCAGCAGCTTCCCATCACTGAGAGCAACCTCTTCCAAAAAGCCTCCATGTTCAAGAAGAAAGGAGGTTTCAGCGACTCCTTCCGCATCTCCTATGACTGGGCAGTGAGTTTCATGCTGCACCACCACCTGGGCCTGCAGAGTGTTGGGAGGGTGACCACACTGGGCCGCATCCTGCCGCATTCCCTGGAGGACAAGGCTCAGTGCTTCACCGAATTTACCCAGAAGCTCATCCAAGTCCATAAACTCCCAGAGGGTGCTATAGCTGCTATGGATGAGCTGTGTCTCTTTGTGGACTTCAGTTTAATTGAGGACAAGTCTAATGCAGCTTGCCGAACTGAGGCCCTCAAACTATGTGGTTCTTCTTCACCTCTGATCACGGTGTACCTGGCAGCGCTGGCTGATGGTACGATGTTGCCATCCCTGGTGCTGGTGAAGGGGCAGCTGGCTGAGAAGATCCTGCCAGAGTTTGTCCTGCTAGAGGCCAGCACAGAGGGGTTCTTAACAGAAGAAGCGTTGGACCTTTGGACAAACAGGATTTGGTTGCGGCACATGTCCGCTCTGAACCAGCCAAGGAAAGGCATGCTGGTCCTGGACCAACACCGGGATCATGTGGCAGATCCGTTCCTCGCTGCCATCAGCGGGTCAAGCACCCTCCCAGCAGTGATCCCCGCTGGCTGCTCCTTCTGTCTTCAGCCCATGGATGTTTGCATAAGACCTGTGCTGCAGCGCTTCCTGCTCTCTCGCTGGGCAAAATTTAATGCAGGATATCAGAAGGAAGAGACTTCGCCAGACCAACTCCAAGCAAACATCACACAGCTTCTGATTGACTGGCTGGTGGAGGCCCTGACTCACCTGACTGAACGCCCCCAACTTCTAAAGAAGTCATTCCACCTGACGGGCCTTCCCCCTAGACAGGGGGAGGAAGAGGAAGAGAGGCGAAGCCCTGCAGAGGTCCAGACCCACCTCCTCAACAGCCTGGCAGAGGTCCTACTGGGAGATGAAGGCCTGGAGCCCAGTTCCCCTGACCAGCTGGAGCTGGAAGATGAGGAGGAAACAGAAGAGGAACAAGAGGAGGCCAAGGGGAGAGAGGAGGCTACAGCCCAGAAACAGGAAGACGGGGAGGAGGAGAGCACGGATGCAGAAGATGACAGGGAAGAGGACGACAAGGAGACACCTGAGACCAGAATAGAAAGAGGAGATGAAATAGGGAATGAGTGGAAGATGGCAGATGAGAGCAGAATGGAATACATAGAGACTGTAGGAAAGGACGATGACAGAATGGATGAGAGCTAAACAGGATGAAGAGAATGAATAGATATCTTCTACAAAAGTGTAGAAACAGAGAAAGTATTGGGGGTGAAATAGACTAAAACCAGACACTAGGTTATGCAGACATGATTAAACAGATGATGATGATGATGATGATGATGATGAGGTGCATGAGGGACCTACAGTCTGGTCTTCCTGTCAGTAGTTTGTTGGTAGTTACTAAGAGGTTTTTTTGTTTGGTATCATTTCAGCAAATGGACTGTTCTGTGACTGGACAGG